>JAHZMW010000122.1:0-17563 GCA_027743745.1 Alloscopus bannaensis
TAATAAACCTTCGCGATGTGTGCACGCAAATATGTATCTTGGATGCGAATATGCGTGTACGCAAATGTGCGGAGAACGCGATGAAATACGCATGAAAGGGTATAAAAGTAAGAAAAATGGGATTTCTCATTATTTTCCTGGCTACAAGCCGATCACCAGACAGTTTTTGGGCTTTCACGGAAAACAAGCCTATTAAGTATTATCCGAATATACGTGTGCAAACGCCCTTGTGAATCTCATTAGGCAAAGTCATACCTATCTTTTATAAGCTACCCTCTTTATATTTCCTTTCTCATAATATATATCCGACGATTTCTCCGAAAACGGGAGCGGTACACCAATCTTAATTGACTGTCAGAAATGCTGAGATGAGCTCGCGATAACAATTATGACATTCACAATGTGCGTCCTGCCCACTCCATCAAACCGAAGAAACGAAATGCATAATACGCATTGGTGCGTACACATACTAAAGAGACAGGACAGGCTGAGAAAAAGTGGAACAAAACTGAGAAATGTCCGTCAAAACTAATCGGGAAGAAATCTCCTTGAAATATTCAGCGGAAAAGTATTGATGAGAGAATTGGTATTTTATGAAAGATGTAGCGTACGCTTAAACCAGTCGCATATATGATATCCGATCAATTCACGAACTCCTGTGTCTTACCATTTAAGAATTAAACCTGCACAATCCTTTCAGTTTTTAGACTTTCACCCAACCGAGTCAAGCTTTTTGTCAATCTGATTCCCTAAAAAAATCCCTGATTTCAACCCAATTTTTTGCAAATGTTCGCCACGTACTCGTAATGGGAAACTAAACCAATAAAAACTTTCATAAAATAATAGTTTTCCCGTGTGAAAACACGAGCGTGCAAATAATATCTCGGTCGCTGGAGCGAATGTAATTACTCCCGAATAAATAAACAGAAGAGAAAGTGATTGACGAACATGAGGAAAAATAATGTTCATGTATTCCTCGCCTTTTCCATTTTTCTCACCCCAAAGCCATGTGAGCTCTCCTAGTGAGTCGCCGTCGACACCAACTGTGCATATGTAACCCTACCCACTCGGCTACAAAACGATGTGGAAGATGATGACTGACAGCTTTACATTACAAACACACATTTCCATCATCATCATGCATGAAAATTATTGACTGACAAAACTAAACACATGAACAACCTTTTAGAGCTGAACAGAGAAGAGAAAAAGTTGCAAAAATATTAAATATGCACGCCATTTTCTACTGCGAAACTATATCTAAAAATGTAGTTTATACTGTATTGAATGAAGTTGAGGAGCTGACATGACAAATTCTTTGCTCCCCATTCTAATGCGAGAGTAAACAGTGTGAATGGGCAAAGTGTAAACTCTACCTTTTTTACGATTATGTACATATATATTATCACAAGCTGACAATCCATTATATTTTTTATCCAGTACAAGGTTTTTTGTTGGACACTACTTCCTGCATCCAATAAAAAATTGTAAACCTTTCTCGTCTCCGTGTGGGAGACATTTTCTACACTTTCTCACGTCCACATTCCTCCAAACAAAACAAGGAAAAACACTCCTTTCCTCTGGTGCACGTGTGTGAATGTTTACATTTTCCATAATACGTCCTGATGGTCGCTCCTGCCAAAAAATATATACATTACGCCAAACGGAGGAGTGAATGAAGTTTTTTCTAGTGATAAATGAACCGTTTTCCCTCATTTCCTCAATCGATTCCCTGTCCGCCTGTAGGCTTGCAGGAGAGAAAGCAAAGAGAAAGTGTGAGCATAATATGCCATTGTCAACGGAGTGCATATTGTATATATCCCCCCACAAACGCTTTTGCACATGTTTGATGCATGCTTCTCATTTTTTCCCTTCCCAAAATTTCCATTCTTCCTCCATTTCGTCTGGGTGGTAATGTATCAAAAGTTTACACAAGTGCCAAAATCATAATGGTCGGTGAAAGTGGAAAGTAAGGAGAAAAACACACAAACGACGGATATTATGTATACGTATGGTGAGAGAGGGAACTCGGAAAATAAACTGTTTTCTCTGTGCATACCACGGTAGTGATGATGATGATGTATGTTCCGCGTGTGTTCGCTCATTTAGAGAAGAAAAGGGGTTGATGCATTTTTTGTGCTCACTTAACCCAGTGGGACATCCAGCATGGTTAATTCATTCATGAGTTGAGGACGTTGCTGTGTGCAGCTTATTCCCATTTGAATGAAAATGCATACACATACATTCTCTTACGGAAAAATGAGGATGATGATGATTATTATTATTATGAAGTGGAAACTGTTTTTTTTTCGCTGGAGTTTATAGAGAGAACAAAAAAAGGAGAAGGAAATAATAGCTTATTTCTTTGTCCTGTTTCGGTCTTACCCTGAGGGAGCAATTAGTTGGGAACAATTTCCCATCAATTCTCTCCAATCTGTTGTGGGACATGTCGAGGAGGACACTTGGACAAATTGAGGTGAGTGCACCGAGTCCACCCCTGTACTGGAGTCGGTTGAATGACATGTCCATAAACTTGAGCACAATCCGTCGATTCTTCGGGACGACCAGCCGCTCGATGCTATTATGACTAATGTTCAGGCCGCCGAGCAATGTCCTCCTCGCAAACGTGTCAAAGTTGAAGACAACAAGTTGATTGTAGCTGATGTCGACTAGTGAGAACTTCTCCCCAGCAAGTGCATTCGGCTTCATCATCGTCAACTTGTTCTGGTTGAGGTAGAGGTTGAGCCCCGGTCTCGTTGTGGAAAAAGCAAGGGCGGCCGACACGGAACTGGGAGGAGATGATGACCCACCTGATGATGATGATGTTTGAGCAGCTGCGGTGAAGTAGCCTGCGTCATTAGGACTCATTGAGGTGAGCTCATTTTCGAGTGCGAGAACCGCTGGATTCCCCTTGCTCCCACTGGGAGCTCCTCCACTCGCGAGAGGAATGCCTGGTCCACCCATAACTCCAGAGGGGACTGGCTGGGAGCCGCCGCCAGGGAGGGCGATAGAAAACGCGTGTCGCTCCACGGTCTGAATTGAGTTGTGGCTCAGGTCAAGATTAATGGCAGGAAAGGAGAGGAACGACTCGGACAAAATGGCGAGGATCTTGTTGTGTGAGAGACGAACTTGGAAGATCGACTGATGAATGTCGGGGTGGAACATCTGTCTTGGTAATGTCTCTATTCGGTTCCACTCGAGGTTCACGTATGTCAGGTTGCGGTTCGAGTAGAAACTGTAGTCACTGCAAAACAATGGACAACAACAAAATTATTTTCCTTTCACTCAAGACACAAAGATCTACCACTCAAAGGAGAGAAATGCATTGAGAAAAAAATAACCATTTTTCTCTCGCCCCTTTCTACCTCTCTTCCTTTTGTAATCTCAAAAATATATACAGACTCCCATACAAGATCTTCGCAGCAGGGGAATTGCTTCCGAGAGCCGAAACAGAAAATAATTTACACATTGTTTGGAGCGAAAAACTTTTCAAAATACAGAACACGCAGTGGTTCTAGTATGTTCAATACGAATTACATAGTAAAAACAGCTCACGCACCACCTACATACTAAGTTAATCATAGGGACGGCGGAAGTTATATCAACATCGTCAGAAACTATTCTTCTATTTTTCTTTCTGATTCTTTCCAGGTCAAAGTAGAAAAAAACCCTTCACAGCCACCCACCACTCTCTCGTTGTGAAATCAGTGAAAAAGAGTAACATCCATAATGTATACCTTTAAAAAGCTGGGCAAAGTGCTTTCAAATAGACCTTATGAAATTTTTATTCCTTCCTCTGGATTTGGAAACGTATCCGCCAAAGAAAGAGCTACGGAAATGCTTCATACTCCCGAACTTCCGCAGTTGTCAATATCTCAGATGTAAAAATACTTGGAAAGTCTTAACTGTAACTGAAACCTAACTCCTAAAGTCATTTTACCCCTCATCTAATTTAAATGTCAAGTATTACTAATGCAATTTAGTGACAAAGGGATCTGTATTTATTACTCCTCCCTCCACCGAGTTTATGAAGTCATCATCAACGTACGAATAATAAATGTGCGTAATATTCGCAATATCCGGATGCATACCTCGTAGAAAAAAGATGAAAGCGGGAGAAAAACTATGTCTATATAATATCTGGGTGTTGCATGATGAATAATAAAAAACGCGTAAAACCCTCTGTTTACACTGAGCCTGCACCACTTTTACTTTTATTACTTTCACTCCGTGTCGGTGTATTGTTCCATTTCCAGAGAGGCACGTCAGACAGAGAAAAAGAGAGACAGTAAATATGTCGACGTGTGAACACACGCATTAAATGATGAGATGATGATAAGGCAATATTTTCTCTTGTGTTTGTGCTCGTCGCGCGTGTCAGTCCGTCATTTAGTCAACTTCGTTGTCACTGTCAGTCAACTCCTAACACTGCCTACTATAAAAAGAATGCCTCTAAAGTCTTGAAAAAATACTCTTGAAAAATAATATGAACATCTTCACATTTTTTCAGCGCTTTCTCTCCGCACTTTCCCCATGTCCCTTTTGTCATGAGGTGTGTCATGCATAATACATCATCACATTTTATAAATGCATGATAACATTTTATAACGATTCCCTTTCCACACGACGCATGGACTGAATGTATAAAAGATAAAAAAAATACTTTTCACTCCGTGAACTACGCCAGTCATGAGAGTGTAAGCGTTTTTCCTCATTTTCCAAGACGAACCGGAGCAATGGACAAAATAAAACATTCACATTTACAACTGACATCTCACATAAAAGTGTGTGTACAGAAGAAGGGCAAAGACATTCATATTTTTTACACACCCATTTCTCACTTTTCTTAGAAAGACACACTAAAGGACGAGAATGTCAGCGGAATGAAGAAAAAGAAGGTGAAAAGCTCAAGTGAACTTGATCCACATGTATTATTCGATGGGTTTAAATAAAGTGAAAAGGCATACGCTTAGCACCACCTTGAGTGATGATGACCACGAATACATATTATACGGATACATGCCTCGAATTTGTACTGAAATGTGGGAATTGAAATGTCACCCTTAAAGGTTAGAAGGTGATGACACCATTACCGATACACCGATATTCTAGAAACGTATTAAAAGCTCATATTTCCTCTGCTAAATGTGGGAATTGAAATGTCACCCTTAAAGGTTAGAAGGTGATGACACCATTACCGATACACCGATATTCTAGAAACGTATTAAAAGCTCATATTTCCTCAGGTTTTTAAAGTGACAACGCCGACGGCCGTGACACAAAAAAAAATCTTTTGCAAAATTTTACAATTAAGCTGCCAGTACTTAATGGGAGTTAGTAAACTTGCTATTTCTTACTTTTCCTGTTTTCGCTCCACATATGTACATCTGTATTTAGCACAATTGTTTAAGCCTACGCACAAGTGAGAACTTGGCCAATCCTCCAACCTGCTCGTAACTTCTTCTTTTTTCTAAGCATTCCCCTCCATTTCATTCAAACTTTGTAAGCCCCTTACATCATACAAATGTAGGACTTCTCCTTTCATCACCACTTCAACATTGTTGTTTCATGAGCTCATTCTTCCTTATCAAAAAGTCAGAAAGAATTTAGGTAATGAAAAAGAGTTTCATAAGTTTTTCTCTAAAAATATGATTTCCTCTGTCATCTTTCCTATCATCCATTTTTAATCACAAATGATGTTATCACATCTAAAAGAAGAGAGGAAAAAGCAAAAAAAAAAGTTTAAGTGGTTCAACTCAACTCTTTTTTTGCAGAACATGCTACACACATCGCTTTCAGAGAAAGACGGAAGACAATATAAGTTTCAACGAGAAGTACACAAAAGAAGACAGGGAGACAAGTGAGACGGACGACGGAATCTTAAAAAATGTTCACTTCGTACGACTCTTATATGTATACAGATCCTTATTATGAAGTTCGCATACCAAAACGTTATTGTAGAGTGTGTACACTTAACACACGCATACCATTAGATGTACATACACTATTCTTTTAAGACGAAAAAAAAACTTTTCATTTTTCTTTTTCGCAATACGTATGTCTCACTACTACTCCATAGTTTACTGAACTCGAAGGAAAAACACATTTTTTTCTTCTCCATGCAAGTCACGAATTTGAATCTTCTTTCACTTTCTACACACCACCGCATCGCCATCATCATACAAGCAAAGAGGGAAAAATACGAGGAGAAAGTGGAAGTACTAGCTCAGGCTTCAACTCGTCCTCCTTTTCTCCCTTAACTTTAAGCTGTTCTGAAGAGAAAAACGGGGAAAATGGTGCGTTTTTACTTAAACCCTGTGTATATATCTGTGGAGTGCAGTTAAAGGGAAAAGAAGGATAAATGATACTTTATTTCACTCTTCTTTTTTTTCTCAGCGGAAAAGAAAAAAGAAATGAATAGGTTTTTATATACACTTTCACTGGACTCGTATCCTTTAACGTCCTCCTTATTTCCTGAAGAATTTTTGGTATACTTTCCGTAAACCTAACGATGATGACAGTTTTAAAGTTGAGACGAGTTGAAAACGCATATCGCACACACATGCTCACGGCTGTATAAAAACTATGATGAAAAACTTTTTCTCTCCATGCCTCGTCTTTTCCAAAAAAAAAACTCAAATGAGATTTCTTCCCCTTCTTTAAAAAAAATTGTAATGTCTTTCATGAGGAAGGAATACGAAGAAAACTTGGGAAAATAATGCGAGTATTGAGTAGAAGTAAAATGAGCTTCTTATAATGACAAAAATCGGACTTAAACGAGCAAGAAAACTTGAACCAAATTACTTGATGAAGAGAAAGGGGAAGAATGTTAGAAAAAATCACATTTTCAATTGCTCGTCTCTGCACACATCACACATTACGATAACATTATGTGGACTTGGCCAAGAGAGAAATATATTATTCTAGGCAAAAATGACACTTTTCTCTTTGCTAGGAAGGAGTACATAAAAAAGAAGAAAAAAGAATTATAAGGGGTTGGGTGGAATTGCACTTGATGATAAACTTTGAACCCTAGCTACCCCCGGGTGACTCTCAAGATTATTCTTTTTTCCGGATAAAACTGGAAAAAAAGAGCGTGACAAAGGAGAAAGTTTGATCGTTAAGCATTTCTTAAATTGCAGTGTTTGGAAAGACGTGCAGAAATACCTACACAGATAGGTAGATGCAGAAGAGATTTTTGTTTCGTGAAGAAACTGTGAAAGTCGTGAAGGGAGTGAGAGAGAAATGTCAATTTAAAGTGGACTTAACAAAGACTCGAACGAGTTTCGCGAGTGAAAATCTTTTGTTTTTGGGTCTCCTTTCTTACCTGATCTGTTGGAGACTGTTGTGATCCAAAGCAAGCCACTCCAAATTCCTCAACGCCTGGAACATGGCCGAGCTCACGGTGGTGGCACTCTTAAGCCCCATGCTGATCTCCAAATTGGTCAGTTGTAATGAAGGGAAGGGCTCGAGCTCCCCAGAGAGTTGACAAAAGCTCAAGCTCAACTCGTACAAATTGGGGAACGCTTCCGTCCGAAAGACGTTCGGGACGGAGGGCATCACATGATAGCTCGTGCTCGGACTCTCCTGATAAGGGTCACGCCCTGGACTCAAAGCCTCGGCAGAGTTGTCCATCATAATCCCGCCACTTCCATCCACCTCACTGGATTTCCGGTGATGTGACTCTGTCTGCCCATTAGTTGCCGCTGCTGCTGCTGGATGATGAGACGTGCTCGCCTGGCCGGCGGACCCTGTTCCCGAAAAAGCGAGTGAGTAAATGGGATTATTGCGGAGGACGAGAGTGCTCAAATTCCGGAGGCGACGTGAAGGGGTTGTCATCATCGAGCCGCCTCCAAAACTCGGCGATCTCGTTGGAGCCGTGAGGATTGCCAAATCATCCAAATGAGCAATTTGATTGTAGCCAAGATTGAGGTGGAGGAGATTAGAGCAGCGGGCGAGGAGTCGACGTGGCACTCGTGTCAGTTGATTACCATTCAGTCCCAAGTAAGTCAATTTGCAGTCCTTACCCACTAGAGAGAAAAAACACAAACACATACAGTGAGAGAGGATCATCGTCCTAGAGAGAAAGTAGGGAGCTTGTGGAAAATCCAAACAAAGCAGAAACACACAATTTATCAGAGACAAAAAAGGGAGAACACAGAATTACAAGAGGAAGCAAGGAAAAAACAAAGTTAAGAGTGGGAAAGAGCAAATTGTGAAGCGCTTTTTTATTATGTGTGACTTGACTAACATGTTTCCCTTTATTGGATGCATAGCCACTACAACAGCAACGGCAGCGCTCGAGGGGAAAATCCCCGACAATAAACCATTTATCAATTGAGTCAAAACCGACAAAATCTCCCTACAACTGAAAATGGAAAGAGAGAAATTTTGCATACATGACAAAATAATGAACAGCTAAATCCTTCTGTTTCAGGGAAACAGACCTAAAAGGCAGGAACGAAAATCATTTCTCTTTTGTTCGTACCGCAGTACTGCATTCGAATTTCTTCCTTTCACTCCACATTCCCTGATCATTATCGTGTGGAAACTTTCTTGAATGCACACCCTCCCCACAGCCAATAGATGCATATTCTTTTCGCTTGCTCATCATGATCTCATATGTGAAACATTCTTTCATATTTATCACGAAATTTTATGGTTTACATCATCATCATCATCGACACACAGTCATACATTGAAAATGGTTCACACGCGATGAACCGCCTCGCTTCCAACTTCCTTTTTAAAATCCGATTTTTTTTTGCAGGATTCGCCAGGCCAAATGTAGGAAAACACGAAATCACATTTTCTCCTCTTTCATTCCGTCCTCCAATTACTCCCCAAATCAACATTATGGTTTGTTCCGTGCTCTTCCCCTTCTCCACACGCTTATGTATCTTCTACATCCATTCATTCGCGGATGTCAATTAGTACCTCACTTGGGTAAAATACGACGGCAGATTTCTCTCTCTTTGTGTAGCTCGTACGTTTCAGTTATGTATGGAGAATTTTTCCATGTAGTTTCATACTGCCAATAAAATACTGTGTAATGTAATCCACTGAGGATATTTTTTCCTAACAAGCTATACCCGTGTATATCCTTTGAAAAAACTGCAAAGCTAGCCTATTTTACATATACATATATTCAACGTTCAAGTGGGTGCCTCACAGTAACGCGCTTATATATGTTCACAAATAGATACATTCACCTATTGAGAAAGATGTGCCCACTTGACGCATCACCGCAGCACCCTTTAGCACACATCATCGTGAGGAACGAGCTATAATGTTTATTAATGTACATTATTTGAAAGCTCAAGCCTCCATCCTCTCTCTTCACCATGTGTTGATGAACTGATGCGGTGTGGTCGGTCTTAAAAACATTTTCATACACAGCTTTATTTACTTTTAACATTTTCCAAGTGCCTATCCATTAATCCTCTCAAAGCATTTGTATTTCGAGGATCATTCCTCTCACTCACTACTGAACTTCTGCCATATGTATGCGTGTGTGTGCCTCTCTTTTTTGACTGTCAAGGGAAATGGAAAATTCCACGAGGTATCTCTATACCTTTCTCTACACACTTTCTCTTTCCACCACAAACTAGCTGCGCCAACTTTGAGGAGAGATATTCATGCAAACACTGTGTTGGGGTGGATGGTGGATTTTCGGAGAATGACTATATTATGGGTAAATAAGAGAGAATGTTATGTGGTTACTTTATTTTCTGTTACACAGAGAGAATATTGTATAACTTGTACAGTTGTGTATATTAAGTGTACAGTGATGTAACACATGATGGTACTAAAAGCGGTGAAAGTTATAGTGTTAGTATATATGTGTGTGCGCCTCAGAAGCAATTAATTCTCATCTGGTCTGACTTTCCTCTTTGATCTCGTTATAAATGTACGTACATATGTGTGCAATCACACTCGTCATGTTTCTCTCTGTTCTACTTCTTGTTAGACAAGCTCACTCATTTTGCGGCTCACTTTTTCCTCTTTGTACCCATTTCTCTCCTATATTTAGTTTGTGTGAGGATGAGTTTGTTGATGTAAAACAATATTTTCCAACAGTTTCTGTAAAGCCTGTATCATATTTTATTCCTTTTTTGTGACTCAAGTGGGTAAGAAGCGGGTTGTGAAATCGAAAGCTCTTTTTAGTTTAAACACGTTGTATGATGCAAATGCTTTTTCATGTGGATTTCTCAACACGTGAAATTCCACATGAAAACGGAGAAAGTGCTCCTTGTGAAATGTCTTCGGCGAAAATGTTTGCAGTGTGGGGAAGGGTGATGCAACGTTGGATGGGATTGTGTAAAAAGTGGCAAAAGTGGAAAAGGGTTCTTTAACGCTACTCTTGTTCGATGTAAAATACATACCTTCTGGACCTGGAGCTCCAACAGTCTCGTCTGTGAGCCGGTTCGATCCGACGTACAAGTGCATGAGCGAGGTCAAGTTGTGCATCGCATGCCAGGGAATGCCAGGCATTCGATTATTCTCCAGATTGAGATACTGCAACGAGCTCTCAAGAGTGGTAAATGCGTCTGGATCAATCATCTGTATTCGGTTGTATCCAAGAGAGAGACGGAAGCAATTCATTGAATGGAATGCGCCAGCTGGCAACGCCTGGATGTAATTTTTACTCACGTCCAAGTCCAACACTGTCAGCTGAGCACCGAACGGTCTTGATGGCCAGTTCTATAAAAACGAAGAAAATACAATATACATCTCACAATACACATCGCATCATCATGTCCCCCACTTCTTATCCTCGTCTCTGAAGGAGAAAGCGACAAGTCAGAAACATCAACCTCTTCTAGTAGAAACACATTTACGCATATCATTCAACTTTTTATACAATTTCATATAAAAAAGCAGAGGTTAACTGCTACCACGTTACACTTTCTCTTTCGCTCCACGCAAAGTTAACACTCGCGTGGAGAAAGTGCCAGAGTTTTTTCAGCTTCGCCTCTGCACTTTTTTCGATTGAATTTTAAAGAGCCACAAGCATTCCCCTCGCTCTCCATTGACGCAACATGAAAGATGAGATCAACCTAATCTCAACTCATCACAACATACCGCACCGCCAATATACCATCTGTCGAGTTGTGTGTACAGTGATACGCCACACCAGAAGAAATAAAAAGGCAGAGATCATGGCTTCTAAGGATATCATTACATTTCATCTTGGGAAATCGAGTAAAAAGTCTTGAAATCATCATCAATTTTTTCTCTCCTCCGTTCCTTTTCCCCGAATCCAAATTAACTATAGTTTGATAGAATCATGTGCCTTGTTACGTTTGTACTGATTAAGCCACATGTGTATAGGTTTGAGTGTGCGTTTCGTGATATAGAAGTTTTCTCGTTTTTTTATCTCTCACGTCCCAGGATCTCATTGGCGTTCAATTTGATGTTTTCGCTTGCTTGCTCAGCTCTCTCTCAAAAACTCTCAGAGAGGTATGATGATGTATATGTTTTTTAATGGCTGACCTGAATAAAATTCTCGGTGAGGTCCATCTGGTTCATCTGAAGAGGGACAACCCCCTTGGGCCACTCAGTTGGGATTCGGTCGATGGAGCAACCGCCGAGTATCAGCCACGAGAGGGATTTCAGATGAAAGACGTCAGTGGGAAAGTGTTGAAAGCGATTCCTCATCAGGACCAATGTCTGTAATAGATGATAGACAGGCGGATACATACATAAGTAGAAAAAAAATCCAGGATTTTCAAGACTCTTTTTCTCTAGGCTTTGCTAGACTCGTGAGACTCGATCTGAAGAACACACTATACATCATCATCGTGAGTAATTTTACGTTGAAAGCTAGGAAAGAGGATCTTGTTGCTTCCTCCTATTTATACGTAGTCTATATTGATTTTCCCCGTGTCTTTCTTAACGGGCGAGAGAAAAGGGAAACATGAGGGAAATCATGGTGCTACCGCATGCTTAATCCATATCAATCATCATTTTCACACGAGCAAACACCCTCAACAACAAACTTAGGTTAAAAGCAGCAAGTGTACGTAATCATGTAGAGAAAGACATATTTGATATTTACCCTGTGGTATAATATACGGAGAATGTGTTACACGTCTCCACAAATCATCATCTACATATTGATATCCTGTTTCATCAGCATCAAAGGCGCCTAAAAAGTCCCAAGTTTCTTTTCCTTATAGCCTATCATCATCACCTAATTTTCCTCATGTCTCGCTCGCTTTTTTTCTATCTTTAAGCTCCTCTCTCGTAGGCATATTATCTTCATCATTGCATGCCTTACCAACCGCTGTTCGCTTCGTGTCTGGTATATTTTTGACATATGATGTGATTTGATATGGTTCTCAAATGCTGCGAGAAGAAAAAAGGTGTGAAAAATTCGTGTTCCAGCAAAAAAAACTATATATGTATATACAGGCAGTCTTTTCTCCACATTTTTTGCAAGTTTTCTATATATTATAGTATATACGTAATTAGATAATTGCTTAACACGTCGTCTCACATGAAAAGAAATAAAATATCATGGAGCTCTCTATTTCCTATATTTTCCCCCCAGTGAAAACGACTCTAATGATCGCTGTATACATAATCATATGGCTGCTCCTGACGTGATTTTATTTCTAGAGTGGAATTATTTTTTCAGAGACATTTTTTTGTAAGAATAGTGTGGAAAAGGAAGCAGCGAATAACCTAGAGTGAAAGTAAAGCTAATATTTGAGGAGAATCAAAGTAAGACTGTAAGATCTCTCACAGTGAAAATTTTCCCGAAGGGAAAAAATTCACACAGAGGCACAGACATAAAGGCAAATACAGACGAAGGGAGTGCAGAGGAAGAAAAAAAGACTAACGGAACCCCGAAAAGGCTTGATTGGCTTGTAGACAGTGAGTAAAAAGTGGTCGTAAAGTTTATTCAAAAAGGCAGAGCATAATATCATAAGGAGACTATATGGGAACGTGGTGCAAGCTCATTATAGGGAAAGCTGTGCTTTCTCCGAAAAAGATTGTCTTCCAGCTCTCAGTAGCGGTATACTGAGTTTATATGCGCTCGACTCTCAATCGTAAAGCGTGTATACACAAAAAATTTAACGCTTCACTGACGAACTGACAACAGAACTATGTGAACTAATCCTAGAAAATCCTAAACTTTTTCCCTTTCTTTGTACATTATATCCCGAAAATCGGAGAAAGTCAAATTCTATGCACATTTGATTTTTTCTTCTTGTGAAAAAAAGTTGTGCGAAGCGATAGTGACTTGCTTTAAATACCATATTGAGCCTTTGACTGAGGAAGAAATCAGGGAAATTTGTGCCCAGCAAAAAGGAATAAACTTAAAAATCCGAAAAAATATAGACGTAAAACGGGTGTTCCGAGTGAATAAAAAGTTTTTTTTGGACAACCGCACGAGTCAAAAAGTTCAGCAAGTCAAAGTCTTTTTGAAGAGGCAGAAATGACATAAAGCTCACGTGTATACTTCCCACACACCTTGAGGAACGATCTATTATACTTTTTTCTGGGCTAAAGAAGTGAAACTATTTTTCTACAGCTTAGAGTGGAGAGAGACCTGTTTTTCGATTGCATAATGTGGAAAAAAGTTTTCCACTTTTGCTGTCATATTTCTCCTCTCGTCCCCTAAAGTCGTGGAGAAGAGGGGAATAAAACTAAAGTTAGCGGAGAAAGGAGCATCGCGCGCACATCATCAGCTTTCTTTCCCCCTTGCACACTTTTCACACAGAAATCTTGTACAAAGAAAAAGTGTGGAGGAAAACCGACAATCCTTCATGTATAAATTCATGCTCATTCTCTCTCTCGTCATATCGTCAAAAGTGGAGTGTGTAAGCTTCCCACAATTTTGGTTTCCTTTTAGAGAGAAAGATAGGAACACTTTTTCAACTCTTTTCTTCCACAAGGACTGAATGATTTTTAGTGGCATAGTACACATCAGAGGAGAAAAACTTATGTTCACTCATGTATAATAATATGCATAAATGAATGTTGTATTACATGATGCTCTCCTCGTCGCAACTGCCAAGAAGACGAGGCCGCCGACATAGTCAACATTTTCTTGTCCGGAAAAAGTTTTTAACTGGAAACCACATATATTCCTGCCTTAATGTTTGCCATCAGCTACATCTCTTTGTAGTGTGCACCAACCTTTTATTGTCGTTTTAAACGGTGATAATCATATACTCTGTCGGATATTCGAAAAAGGAACTTGCTCCTTGCAAGGGGAAGCGAGGGTTATATAATGAATGAAACGATAATGATAATATGATAATGGAGTTGAAGGGAAATACATATCTTCTCAAATGTATTGTGCGTTTCTCAAAGGGGAAAAATCATATTTGACACGAAAAATATACTCTCCCTCTCTGCCACTGCAGCTTGTTGATGAAAACCAATGAATAATTTGTGTAAGTTGTGGGGAAAGGAAACAAAGTGTGCATACCTTATGCAAGAAAGAGAAAAAAGATGAAGACGGAACAGGATATGGGAAAGGTGCAACTTTTCCTGCTCAGCCGGAGAACATGAAAATTATATGGTGCTGCTTTCCCTTTTCCCGTCAAGTGTACATGGTACACGTGATATACAAGATTTTCTCGGTTAGCTCATGCCAACATAAAAATTAAAGGCACAAAATGCATTGTGTGTTCCGTTCTCGTGTGTACTCTGTAGTTTCTTTCAGCCACTTTCCCCAACTATTATTTATTAAGATATACGGCGACAAAAGGAAAAGTTTTCCTTTCTCCTCTTTTATTTAGAGACTCCCTAAAAATAACTTACGCACATGTACACACGAAAGCATAGGTGGAGAGTGCACCGAGGAGCCAAGTTGTAAAACATGGATTTTTAAAAGTTTCACTTTTTAAGGTTCAGCTCAAGTTTGTGTGAAAAAGTTCCGCATTGTCTACGGTTGAAACAGGCTTTCACCATTTTAAGACGTTTCTCCTTGCAACACTCACTTTGGTCTTAATTAGGAACGGCATTAAGTACATTAAAGACGAGTGGTGGAGAGTTTTTTTAACGGGTAAAAGTTGAACAAGTTCGGCCTTCCCATATTTTCATTTATTACGAGCGAAAAAACTTCAAAGGGAGATGATGGGATAGGCGCGGTGATAGGATCTTTTTTGTGAGGCAAAGTTTTTGGCAACCTTTGCAACTAACAAAAAATTGCTGTGTAATACTGTCTTCTACTTGACTTGTGACTTTCTCTGTCTTAATTCTTTGAGAGACAGAGAAAGAAGTAATTTTTGTGGAACCTGTTGACACGTATTGTATTTAATGTTGAAACTTGGAAAAAACATTTTTTTTAAATTAAGAAGATTTTCTCACTTCGTTATAATTACTATTATGCTCAATGGTTGTAAATCTCCTTTTTTCTAGTTTTTTTGATTCTTTCAAAAGTAAAGTGTGTGGTTTACTGCTCACCTGCAAATGAGGAGGAAGACTGTCATGACTCACGTTGCGGATGAAATTCGAGCTGAGATCGAGCCATACTAGGTGACCAAAGGCAGGAAGCAATTTGTACGGCAGTGAGTCAATCGAGTTGCCCCCAAGGTTGAGTTTACGAAGTGATTGTGATACGAAGAACCAATCTCCGCCCAATGTATGAAGTAGATTACTAGAGAAGAAATCGCATCAACAAAAATCAGTCACCGTCAACTTCTATATGCATATGCAGAGAAGGTACCCATTTCATGGAAGAAAAATTTGACAAAAAAAGATGCGTACTTGCTGAGGTTGATCCACTCAAGAACCTTGAATTGACAAATGAAATCAGAGGTTAAGTGAACTGGGAGGATATAATATAAGAATATATATAGGTATAATATAACTAAGAACCTTGAGTGTCTTGAAGGCAGTGAATGGAATTTCATCTAGAAAATTGGCCGATAAATCGAGGACAGTCAGGGAGTTTCCCATTGAACTGAAACGCACAAAAAAACGCACACACCATCAAGACTCGGTGTATCAACATATTTCAACTCTGGAAAAAATTATCTCACTCCAATTTCCTGTGTGTAGCTGAAACTCTCACAAACATGCAACATATATCAACATTTTCTGTACGATTCTTACCTGAAGGCGTACTCTGAGATAAAGTACAGGTGGTCCCTCGACAGCTGAATGTTTTGAACTTCAAGCCCTGCAAAAGCGGACCCATCCAAGATTCCCAACTCTGACCCTGTGACACTCACGTGGGACATCACTCCGTGAGCACTGTATTCTGTAAGAAGCCAAGAAAAAAAATTGTGTAAACCATTCATTTTAACAAGCTGTTACACAATTGATTAATAGCTCTCTACGCACATGGTTTTGGTCACTAATGTGTGACTAGAGCCAAAAACCAAAAACACAGCTCATAGCGTCCTACTTAATTTTGCATTGGATCGAACTACTTTACAAAAGAATTCCAATTCCGCAAATGCACCTTTCTACCCCGAAATACAGCTCACCTTTCTTCATTTCCCAATTAATCTCAACTCTCTCTCTCTCTCTCTCTCGTTGAAGACTTATAAAGTGTGTATGTTCGAGGTACTCATTTACTTGAGAACTTTCTCTGTCATCCTCTACTAAAGTGAGACGAGTCCGCACTCTATCTCGTACATGCACTTAGCCCCATAATCTCTCCATTTTCTCCATCTGTCTCTTCATAAATATAGGTGTCGTGCAATCTTTCTCCTGTACCAACTTCCTCCTCAAGAGTATCCTCACTCTCCATGCTCAAGCTAACATACCGGAACACTTGTTAAAATATGTATAACTTTTATTACACGAGACAAAAAGCAGAGAAAGCACATATCTATGTAGTGGTGTCTGTGAAACCAAAGCAAAATGATAGTCAACTATACCAACGGAGAAGAATAGAAACGATCATTTTGAGTAAAATTTTCCCTCCACTACTCGCCCTACAGCTTTATACAACTATACCTCTCTTTATGGCGCACGTTGCATGATAACTTTTTTCCTTAATATTACAAGAGAGAAGTAGACTGGAGAGAAAGGCCATATAGTAAATAAATGAAATTTACTTCACTCACTTCTCTCTATCTTGATTCTTAACCAGAGAACATGGCAAAGGACAAGTATGTATACACCACACACACACAAAGATAGCTCTATACACAGACATACACGGATTTTCAAAATTAATTAAGAGCCGACACTTGGGGAATTTATGGGCTTGCTTCTCTCTATGTGTGTGTCCCCTTTCTTTCCTTTTTTTACCTCATTCATTCGCCATTGTGTGAGAGAGAAAGTGAGGAACAAAAACGAGGTATTCAGTGTACCATATCATCATGAAGAGACACGACACGACATCACCACCACCACTATATACGACAAGAAGCTTCAGGTTTTCACTGTGAAAATCCTAACCAAATCCAATTCACTTCTTAAACTCACCAAAGCATACTTCTCATCTCTCAACCAACAACCGGTCCAACCAAACGTACAATGTGTGTATAACATGTAGGTGGATGGGATAAAGTGGGGAAAGTGAAGGGACGAGAAAATATCGTACATTGGGTTCGATGGGTACTTTATCTTTTTTCCAGACTGGGTT
>JAHZMW010000123.1:0-12347 GCA_027743745.1 Alloscopus bannaensis
ATTATTTATACTTACTCGCGCACACGGTAGTATATAGGTACGTATTAACAGTGTTATTTTGAATCAAAGACAAACTTATCACTGTTACGTCGTATAAATGTTTGCAGTGCTAAATTATTCTACATCAATAATCAATTCTACAGCAACATTATAATGACAATATCCGCACAAAGAAGTACATAATATTTGATTTTTAAGACTTGTGAGTGATATAATTAAATCAATGGATTAAAATGGCCTCGAGGCCTCCGTAAATTGCGATTCTCAGCAACCGATACTTATACCTACAAAAACATGCTGACAACTGCATTGTTCAAAATTGTTCACATTTATTGATTATAACCCTTAGATTACTTTGAGAAAAATATCCAACCAATGTATCTCTCAAGCTTAGGTAAAAATCCTGCTTTCTCCGATTCCTCCTCCCTCTTTTTCTGCTCCTCCCGAAACTTCTCGTTGACAGCCTGACACGCCTGGTTGATAATGTTTAAACTGTCAACGTCCTTCTCCAAATCCTCCACCGTTTCCCGACATTCCATTAACGCCCCATTAGATAATCTCTCATCCTCATATTTTCGGTGGAGCAAGGCCTGTTGCTTATTGGCCTCCAACTCTAGTCTCTGGTTTTGCTTATAGAGTTCGATGATCTCTGCGGTTTTCAGGTCCTGCGAGTTGAGTAGAGTGAAGGTCACACAAAACGCGAGAATGCAAGCGGCAGTGACGCAACTAGTGGTGACGTAAATTGTTGTTCTGACAAGGTTCTGCCTTGATTCCGCTTCATGATTGTGTCCTCCTGGGAACCTGGGACGTTTTGGTGGTCTTACGAGGGGGACACCTGCATGAACGTCATTCACTGGAGTCGCGGCATCTTCGTCAATTTCGTCATTCACTAAATATTCAGAGAAGCACAGTTCATCTATTAAATAAAACTTGGCAATTTGTAATATATTTTTCATTGTGCTGAGCGATTTATTACGCATGTCCATTATTTGCTGGAATTCTCTCCAAGACTGCTGCAATTTTTCTACGCTTGCTGTCACTGAATGGGATTCTATATTCTGAGCTTCTGAAGAGTTTCCCATTTCCATTTTCCGGAGGAATTTTTTCGTAGAAAAAAAATCTTGTAATCTAATTCAGAAATTCGTGTTGTTTATTATTTCAAGTAATTATTTTAATTATTTTAGTTGTTGAAGGTTTTCTTATTGCTGTGTTTGCCAAACTGCCAAAGTGTATTCATTGCACAGAAATGTTAACCTAACCACCAACCTCTACTGAAACTTAAATTCTGATTTTAATATTACCATGCCACGATATGGTGATCATGTTTCAATTAAACAGATAGTATCATAACTCAGACTGGTATAAAGTACAATTTTTGTCGCAGTACTGTGCTACAGCATAGCTGGTATACAACTGCATGCTTTGATGAATGTTCGTAATTCAGTTACTCAGGATTACGTGAACAGGTCACGAGGTTGTCTCCTCGTCGCATTATACATTGATGGCTAAGTTATCAATAAAATCACGACACTGCACTGGATTCATGCGCCAATCAAGTTTCTTATCTTCACACATTTGTACATGGTGCAAATTATATTTTTGTAAAAAAAAAGTTGCACTTTTATAAGAGTATAAAATTATATGGTATACATGTATACTGCAGTCAACAGCCCATCTAGCTTTTGTGGAGTGCATCATTTATGAATTTCTAAAAATGCAAAAATTAAATCCCTCAAAAGCTCTTCAACAGCGTGAGCAAAGCAGTACAAATGTAGGGACAAAAACGTTTCACTTTAAGATTTATTATTCTTCAGATGCCACTTCATAATTTTTCACTTAATTCCGGAAATTGGTTTCAACAAAATTGGTTTGGGTGAAACGTACAAACTCACCCCCAAAAAAATCTCGACAGTCCAAAATGCATAATATTATGAGAATGAGTTAGACTCATGTCGAATGCCTATGACTACGACATATTCCAATTACTTAACAGCAGAATTCTTGGGAAAATTCTTGGTAAAAGTTTTATGAATGAGAATCATGCAACTATTAATGTGCATCAAGTATGATAATTAATTCCTTTTCATAATGTTATCCAGGGTGTCGACGAGACGCTGATTAACTTTGTGAAAGAACGCATACTTAGTTCAAGAAATTTTATGCTTTCAAGGTACAAATTCAAGGCTTATACAAATTCCGAAAAGTTGTCAACAAATTTATTTTATCTAATTACACCATTAATTCTGCTATAATTGATGTGGTAATAGTTGTAATTGGTATAAATAAAAACGCTAATAATTTGTTTCATTTTCTCACAAAATAATAATAATCTCATCAAGTTTGCAACGAGCTAATTAAACTTTGCAGCCCACAGGCATGCAAAATTGCAATGAAGTTTTTAATATTAATCTTACTCGCGAAGCTAAATTAAATTCAAATTTAGCAGTAACAAAACAAATTTTGTGACGAAATTTTTACGAAATCAGAGTGATTTAGTTTAATTATCTTTTAATGACATATGTCACCATTTTTCTACCCAATAGAATTCTTTTCCGTTGCAGAATAACTTCTTCATTCCCAAATTTGAAGTAGACCAACCATCATCATTCATTTTACAATTTTAAAGAAAACTAAAATCAGAATCAGTAATGAAGGCAATACTCATTGCGATAGTTGTTAGTTTCGCGGGGCACGGTGAGAAATATAGTTTACCTCAATTACCTATATACTCGCTTGTTAAGCGTTTAGATCTCCTTTGCGTCAATAAATATAATTATTCCGCTGCAGGTGAAGCCTCCAGGGACTTCGCATGCCAAGTCTTATGTGGTGATAGCGGGAGCAGCCCGGATTTTACCCTGCCATATCTGCCAGGCCCTGATTTTCCAATACCATATAAAGGGAGGTCCGGACTGAGAGCAAGGTGAACACATCCTCTAATAAATCGAAATAAGTAAAAAAAGAATTATAAAACTTTTGTTGTTAAACTCTCTCGTAAATTACCGTATATTTGTAATTTTTTAGGGGCAACTGCTTAGATCCAAGCGTCGGATGGTATGAAATCTTTACAATTTTTGTAAAATATTTGTCTTAGAGTAGCATTTTTACTCTCTCCATACATGATTGATTATTATAATACGATTGTTGTATTCTTAATGTTTTACAGTGGTGGCTTTGACTGGCTGGACAATTATCTCCCGATGTATTGTAATACACCCGCTGAAACCATTTTTCTGTTTTATGTAAGCTCGAATTTCTTCTCCCTTACCTCAAATGTTTACAGATAATATGCGTCTGTAAAAAGATGGTAGTAAACTACATTAAGCAATTAGTAACGCTATTTTTTTTTGTTGTAGATACCAAAATGGCCAACAAGTCAGCGGAATTCCTGCTGGAAAACGGAAGCGTTAAAAACATTATTTTCTAAACGAAACAACGTTACATATAATTTCACGTATTGGCTTCTGTTTTTGTTACATTGAATACAAAACTAAGTGTACTCCTAAACAATTACAATAAAAAAATTGAATTGAGTAGAAATCATAATGATCCATTTTAGCATACATAGTTCATCCTTTGTTAGCTGACGTTGAGTAAATATGAAAATTATTTGATACAAGTAAAATCACAACTGTACGTCTAAATTCTGCGTGTGAATGCATGAATTGTTTTGCGTCGAGATTGTGTAGACGTGGCAGTTTGGTGGCGCCATATCCTTCTGAGTCATACTTCA
The DNA here is from genome assembly GCA_027743745.1 of Alloscopus bannaensis. NCBI lineage: Eukaryota > Metazoa > Arthropoda > Collembola > Entomobryomorpha > Entomobryidae > Alloscopus > Alloscopus bannaensis. Next base: position 3,731 of record JAHZMW010000123.1, read on the forward strand.
ATTGCTCATTAAAAGACTTCTTGGAACTGAGCTAGGTACATGACAATTGTGTGGCAGATATGCTACCGGAAAAAATAGCAAATGTCCAATTTCTGCCACACCAAATATAAGTGGAAGAAATAGGTCTAGATATGGAAAAAACTTTTACATAGGGACTACTATAAAGTGTGCGAAATGTTTGCACATGTCGAACTTTCAAATGTCCATTGTCATCCGTCCAATTTTGAGTTTATTCCAATCTTCTCGTATCTGCCACTTACACCGTTGCAGACAAGAATTTTAACACGTCTGTAGTTTTGTTGAGAAGGAAAGGAAAAGCTTCGAAATTGAACTTTGGACTCCAGCAAGAAAAGCGTCTTCCGCACTCTCCTGTGTATTTTGCGCATGTTAATGCTTTCTACCCTGCAATATTGTAAATTCACCAAAATAGGTGAAATCTTTTCTCTTATGATTCATTTGAAAAGAATAGACTAAAAAAGACGCTGCTGCTCTTCCGTTATAAATAATATAGCAGTTGTTAGTTAAATACCACCCCGGGGTATTACTCGAAGTTTTGAAGCAATTTTTTAATTTGTACTAAAACTTAAATATTTTATAACACGCTGGTACACCACTTTTCCAAAGCATTTGAGGTTACATTAGTTTAGAAATATCAATCAACAATTGTGATGGATTTCGCCCTTCCTTCAGTGCCAGTTGAGAAGGTGGCGTCATTTACTTCTGGAGTATGAAGATACAAAAATATTACGAAACATAAAAGTCCATTGACTTTTAACGCTTTACAAACAAAAAAGTTAAAATTGAAAAATGCAAGAATAATTTATTGTCTAATTAATAAGTAATCATTTTCGACCCATTTTGCAGCTACACTCCACCCAGTTCAAGCTGAAATGGGAGTTGAATAACTTCGAGTTCCTCAAACGCTCCGCTACCACCGCGCAAATTAAAGGTCAGCAAGTGAACTTCACTGTGAACGCCGGTCCCGGCGAGAACATCGTGACAGAGTGGAGCCTCGGCCTTAACGCGACATTCACAATGGACTGCAAGGAATGGATTGGCTTCTTCTACAGTTTGAAGAACGACACCGAGGTCCCAGTCCTGTCCACTTTGAAACTCTTTGTGGACGATGAGTCTGGAAACGAACGTTTTTGGAGTGCAGGTGAGTCCCAAAAATGTTTTTTTAAACTGAATTTGAGGTGGTATAATAGTCGGGATAAAAATTTTGACAGAACTGAAAGCTACGGACACCCCTGTGAGAGACAACGGAAGAAAGAATACCGACTCTTGGGGATCCACAATGTTTGTAGAACGGTCCGCAGTTTGCCCCTTGGTCAACGGGAGTCTCACCGTTCACGGCGAGTTGACCGTGCTCACCCCCCTCCAGGCGGTGGGGCAGGAGACCTATGATGTCGCGAAAGCTGAGAAAAAGGCTCAGTCCAAGTTTGCTCGAAGAGCTGGACACAATTTGGAGTAAGGGCTTCGAATTCGGGTCGGTCCGGCTGGTGGCGATGGACGGGAATGAGTATTACTCGAACAAAACGATTCTTGCACAGCTCGAAGCCCCGTTTTCGAAGCAATGTTCACAGCCGACATGATGGAGAAAGAGGCTCGGATCGTGAAGCTGGAGGACTGCGTGGGAAAAGCGATTAACGCCATGTTGCAGTACGTCCACGCTGGAAAGCTTCCAGCAACTGGATTCAACACCACGAAGGACATCTTGGATCTGGCTTACGTCGCTGAGAAGTACGAGTTACTCGAGCTCCGAGCGTTTTGCGATCACTCTTTCGCCCACAACTGGGACAAGACTAGGGCCCAAGAGATGCTCGAGGTGGCGAAGCAATTTAATCTCACAGTGGCTCAAACTCGGATCGCTGAGTTTATTGATAATAATCTTCGATTGAAGCCTGGGAAGAAGAGGGTGCTGAGCAGTGTGCCTAATGTCCCAGCAAAACAGAAACGGATGACATTTGTGCCACCTCCACCACCACCACAACCACCGCAACCACCACTGATAAGGCCTATGGTTCACCATGTTGATGGGATGAGGGGCATGCCATTTTCCCCGTTGATGGGAATGGGAATGAGAGTGAGCATTCCTCATCCGCAGAGGAACCCTGAGATCTGGGAAGAATCGGATCCGGAGGATGATCCGGCGTTGCGAGGCTGGGGATTTTAATAAATAAAAGTTATTTTATTATAAACTCGAAAACAATTAATGGAATAATTTGGAAAATGAAGAGGTGTAGAATAATTGTAAGAAAACAAATTGTTTAGGATTTTATTTACTATGCTTGAGAACGGTTTTCAAAACATTATGTATAAAAAATAATTGGTTACATTACTCGTATTTACTTCATGTTAAACAGTAAACTTTTAAGGTAACAAATGCTAGGTATTTATTACACTCTACTATAAATCTAATTAAATATGAGTAGCAATATATGACACTATTGAAAATGTTGTAATATAATAAAATACAACAAAAACAAAATAATATGTGTACGGCTAGATTTACATCAATTAGGGAATTCAGGTTTGGTGAAAAGTGCCACTGATCTCTGAGAATTTTGAGGGCACATGAACAGGGCCTCCCAAAGAGGGAATTTAGAGGAACGTAACATGACATTGCAAATAATACGTTAACCTCCAATAATCACGTTTTATACTTTTTTCGTGTTCAATGGGCCCTTCCGCGTTCACCAAGTTTTGCCTTCCGTCACAGAAAAAAATTGCGAGAAAACTAAATCAAAATTGAAAAGTCAAGGGATTTCATTTGTTCCAATGGTGATTTTTCCAACTACATTTGCTATTTGGGCCACGGGATCTAGCCAGAAACGCCGGTGACCTCGGTTCGAGCCTTCATCGACACAGTGCATTCATACAAAGTAGAGCTGAATCTCTTACGGACTTGCTGGAAATAAAAAATACAGGATGCTCATGTATGAATTTTAACTGCTTTAAGCAAATAATTATTGAAAAGGAAAGCATTTGTGGGATGATACAGGTTTCATCGATGCTCGAAGAGAATGTCGTCAGCGTTTTTCAGACACACATTAAAACGGATTAATGCATTTAACTTCTAATAGTCAATAACAAGAAATCACATCTTGATTAGTACTCATTATTTCGTCTTCCACAAAGGAGGCATGTGTCTATAAAGTTTTACGAGGTATAATATTATCTAGTCTTATTAACGCTCTAAGAATATTACAATGTCGTAGTAACTTGCGTAACAACTCGCTACACCAGACAAGTGGAGTAACGAATACGCCCTAACTTTTTAAGAAATTTTGAGAAAGCTATTCATTGATTTGTCTAAAAATATAAAATAATCAAAATGCGGAGCGGCATTCCTTTGGCACTTTTGTGTCTTCTTCTATTGTTCACGTCAAACTCTGCTCTGCCTTCGCCATCGGTAATTACATTTACCTTTCTTCTAAACTGTTCAGAGATTCCAAATTAGAAATTCTGATTTGAGTGCCTCCTATCTTCAGGGAACAACCCCGGCACCACCGAGCGCAACAACGGATTGGGCGGTGGCAGCGCCACCGAGTTCTCCATCCTCGCCCTCCGATTCTGGTTCTAGTAGTGGAGGGAGCTCCGATGCAGCTGGGAGTTTGCCAGTCAAGCTTCCTGTTCCTGTCGATGCCCCGAAACCCCCACTCGATACCCCGAAGCCTCCAGACACACCGAAAACACCCGATCTCGGCAGGAGTCTACCTGGTCTTCCAGGATAATGTAAATCTGACATTGAAGTTCTTCGTTTTAAAGTCACAGAACCGTTAAACAATGCGATAATGGTAATTTCTCACCCAATTGGAGCAAACTTATAAAGCACGACATTTTGTATAACTGTATTCTATTCTAGTTCTTTTACCAAGCTTACAAAATTTTGTTACTTGTTTCCATCATAAATTCTAAAATCCGTTTTCAAATCTGGAAATGTAACGACAGCATAATGTACTATCACAGACATTGTTCTGGGTAATCTTGAACAGCGATAAAATTTTCAATCAAATAAATTGTATGTAAAAAATCTCATCGGTGCTTGCCAAAACATTTTAAGGCAATTTACAACCAAAATGATGTGTGTATTTACTCGAGAAGTCAAAAAACGTAGTAATAATATTTTTTTTAAATAAATAGCCACGCACATTTTTCCAACCCGAGTAAATTTATTTCAGGATCAGGGATTGTCAACTTTGTTAAACCTTTTAATAGCATCAGCGTACTACGAGTATACGTGCCAAAATACCGAAGCCATCTGCAAAATTGCAGAGGTGAATGAGGAAAGTTTTCAACTGAGGCAATTTTCCTTTTGGGTATATATTGCCGATGACCGGTGCTAGCTTTTTATGGGAGGAAATTGATTGGAAAAAATTTCTGATAGAAGGAATCTTGTTTTTGACTCATCCCCTTTGGGTTGAATTTCCCTATGAAATTATACCAATTAGTATGAGAGCATATATTGCGCCCATTTTTTAATACGCCATAATACTTAACCGTCAGGATTAGATGTTACACAAGTGATATATTTACACGAGCTAAAGTATTGTTTGAAACTGATACTGTCCACAAACTTGTCATAAAATACTTGTGTTCATTAAAAAAAAATTTTGCCTGCAAATTTGTTTAATTAAATTGCATGTATACCACGCTAATAAATGGTAAGCTAATCAACAACATTTTCAGTGCTTTTCTCAGGTAAATAGCACTTGAATAATCATGAGTTTTTCATTGTTATAAGACTCCTTACAAAATTTAAAATCTGCCATAACGTCGTGACAAAGAGCGAACGTTACTTAACTGACCCGATTGTTGTTTTTTTAGTCAACACTCGACAAATCTCGACATTGAGTAAAGATCACATTTATCGCTGAAAATTTTGCATTTGACGTAGGTACTCGTTTTAGAGTGGAAATCACTCGCACAATTGTTACATATTTGTCTTTTGTAAGCTACTGTTCTTATATAGGTTTTGCGTGATTCGTGACGATCAACCATGACATTGCCGAAGCTCAAATCGTGACCTCGTATCATTCACACCACTGGAGAAAGTATTTCATGCAGAGATTTTTTTTTAAAATTTGAGCCCATTCTCATTGGAAGTTTGTGCAACTATTACACTCAGAATCTCTGGACGCGCAACATTTTTCCAGACATCACTTAAATATTTTTGCTAACATTTTATATTTCCAGAAATATACAAGATGCCAACTCCATCACTTTGTACCACCTTTGTCGCCCTAGTCTTCACAATTTACTTCTCAACTTTCCAAGCGACAGCCCAAAAGCCGACTTCTGTCAAACATTGCTCTGCCTACTTTGACCAGGGAAAAACGCTTGACTTTGTGAAAAGTTTGAACATTGCCACCTGCCACACCATAGACTTCGTTGGGGCCATCCCCGAGGACATGGCCTGCATAGCGAAATGTATGTACCAGAAACGCAACTTCTTCGGGAACGACATGAAACTCAGTACGACCAAAGTCCAGGAGTTTTATACAAAAGTGAGCAACGCGACGGCGGACCAGGTGAAAACCATTATGGACACTTTCGAACACTGCGACTGGGAAGCGAGTGGGTGCCCAATAGGAATTACACAACAATTAATTCAATACTTGATATTTTGAATTGATAACTCCAAACCATTGTCTTTGTTTTTAGCTAAGAAACTGGACGCACTCAAGAAAATTGGGAAGGTGGTGGGAAATTGTATGCACACCGCTCTCTTTGACACTTGCTACGGCTACTCTAAGGCTCCTAAGGTGAGTGCATGGATGAGTGACTCAGATCTAAAATTGCATACAATATTTTAACCATTTTTCTTCTATTTTAATAGGTTTGTTGAGGGATCTTTGATACGAGCTTGCTGCACGGAGAAGGTGCAAACTTTGAGTCTTACATTAAACTTTATGAGTAACAACAATAAATTATAAATCATTTCAGTGTAAGCTCACTCAGAAATGTGTACAAAATGTTTTGTTATCATAAATTAGTATCACACTGGCAAAGTGAGGATATAGTATGTATTTTACTTAGCCTCGACAATTCGTTATTACTTATGGTGATGAGCTAATGCAGACATTGACAAAGAGCAACGCATTATCTGTATAGAAAAGTCGCTGGCCGCTTAATTAATCTTGATTGGTTAAATATCTGTAAGGAGCTGTTCGGACTGACATTACTACATTACTTTAAATTTTGGAGACTCATCTCTAAATCGACTGAGTCACCGTGGGAAACAGCAATTACCACGGTGAAGCTTAACATAATGTGTCAACACAATTATTTGCATGAAATTCCGATATGTATGTATTTAAAGTGCGGAAACTGCTTAGACATTATCGCAAAAAAATTGTGATAAGCCATTTGTTTGTCATAATGAGTTGCACCGATAAAGCAATTAATACGATGCAGGTAATGAGCGTTTAATAAAGGCAGTGTATAAATATAAATGGAATATACGTAGTATAAACACATTTAGCTTCACGTTGGTTCCCACAAGGTTGGTCGCTTTGTTAAATACCAAACCACAAAAAAATAGTTCGGCATCCTTTTAATATTTCTAAAATAATTTTAATTTACAACGCCTAAAAATTTGATGGCAGAAGTAAAAAATGGCCGACCAGAGTGCCATTTTTTGGACAGCTTTGAGTACGGTACGTATTTAAAAATGAAGATTGACTTTTTAAATCACCATTTCAGGAGTTTGTAAATTTTCATGTCATATTTTAGTTTTCAAGTATTGTCTGCATTGTTCTGCCTCTCGTGGGATATTTTACGCACGACTTTTCTGGTAATAAGTTACTTGATTTATATTTATACCACAATTCTTTGTCGTATTCAATGCACAATCCCTGTTTCATTTTGTTCCACACACTTTTAGAACCTTTGAACAAAGTACTTTTCCTCTGCTTTGCTATATACGGCGTGCTGCAACTTCTGTGTGATGGATGGATACTCTGTGACTTACTTAAGGTAATGTCAACTTGTTTACAATGTCTTTAAATGGCTATGACAACTATTGCATTTTTTACAATATAAACGTAGAAACGCAGAGCAGATACTTTGCAAGCAGCTGTGTACAGTTTTGTGCAAATCATCTTCTTCTGCCTCGTCATTGTCGCCATTGTTGCCGAAACAAGGAGTCAAGGGATCTACGGATTCTTTATAACCTTTTACCCAATTTTTTGGGGAATGTTTAAAATGAAGCAGTGGAAGTCGCGATGTTTTAATTGTGTAACTCCCCCACAGGAAGTCCCAAGAAGACAGGGATGTACGTCAAAATATGGTTGCATGAGTTGTACACTATATTCTATGTACGGCTTCGCCTGGTTTTAGAATTAATTTACAGAGATAATCTTACAATAAATAGCCTCCAATGACTTTCAAACCTTTGATATACTTATACAAGTATATATGTCCCATGATAAGATATATGTAGCCTTATAAATAAATGTATTCTTCAATAAAAAATAATCTTTGAGCGAAATCAATCCGTAATCTACATGCTACAATAAATACAACTATATAGATTTATTTCTGCTCATACGAAAATCATGGTTGACTCATTACCGTCATCAACTGTTCAATGGTCAACTGAGCATGTGCTTGAGATGGTGTAAAATTTGTTTTTTTTAATTGATCGACAAACAACAGATAACAGCAACACTAGGCCGTTTAACTCATTGTGCATAATATACATGTCCAAACTTCGAGGACAAATTATTAGACAACAAGTTACAATACGCTGATTTGATCAAACATGACGAACAAATATATTTCTGTCAACTACAACCTTTGTTGTACACAATTACAGATTATACCATAGTTTAATATTACTACCATTAAAAAATTCATCTTTTGTTATGAACCTAAAATTTTGTCAGTTTACGAACCTCTTTGACAAGGTCATCTACCTCTTCCTCGCTCAAATGCATATCTTGCCAACGAATGGGCACTCGCGGCAACTTTTTCATCGTCCAAAACCGGACAGACTCTACTAAATTCAAAACAGTTTGGTGATTTATTGACTCAAAACTGACCGTCCCATCGAATTTTCGCCTGAGTTCAACAGTCACTACAATGTCATGTGTGAGCTGCTTCGGAACCTTTAAGTACCCGATTACTCTTTTTTTACTCCCGATTTCTTGAAAATACGTCAATGACTGATTGTCCCCACTTAGGGTCACCGTGTCCACGATGACTTTGCTCAAAGACGTATCTGACCAAGAGCAAATGGCCTCGCCGCAAATGTCAATGTACTTCTCATCGGAATATCTACAAATTTTCGGAATGACACGATCGATTTTGTCTGGTTTTAAATTCATCGCCGCAGCACCTCTAAATGCGGTATGAACGGATCTTGATGAGCCACTTTCAAGGACGCAGATTTCATGCTTGCCCTTATAACCATTCAAAATGATCCTAAATCTCATTAGCCACTCGGAAGAATCTACGGTTATCAAAATGAAGGTCGCAATGTCGTTGCCACCACTACGGCTTCCTAAGAAAGTTTCTAATGCCTCCAAAGTCTCCTTAAAAAATTTTTGTGCCTCTTCAAACGGATTTTTGGTTTCTTTTGGTGTCTCCAACTTCTTAATAATTTTAATAT
>JAHZMW010000124.1:0-10960 GCA_027743745.1 Alloscopus bannaensis
TTTTATTGAGCATAAAACTCAGCATCATTTCGTTACACGACAAAAATAAAATCTTCACATCTGCAAAGCATATGAGATTGTAAGTAGCTGTTTTCGAAATCAAGAGTGATCTTCTAAAACAAAGTGTTTGCAGCGCAACGTTACAGTTAAGTACATTATTGAGCGGCTCAAAATTCCTATAAAATGGGGGCATATCTCAGGATGATTGTGATTATACAGTACGAAAAGCAAAGAGCCAAATCTGTTCAGTACACACAACACAATGCTTGTGTGTGACTGATGAAGTGCATCCGGGTTTTCACTTCGCACACACATATGATATCGTTGTGGCTGAAGCGTCCTACTAGAAATGTACAATAGGTCACCTTATCAGCTCTTTCTTCAGAAATCTCATTGTGCTAATGCCAATATGTAAAGTGCGACATATAAGACATAACTAATCTATATTACAAATCACCTGCAGAGTGCAGTAATTCCCCCAGCATGTAACATACACAGATAATAAATAACTTACTAAACGACACATTTGTTCCTGCCTACTTCGTCTTCGAGGAAGATGATGAACGTCTTGTCGTGCAATACCTTTAAACGAAACAAATACCTTGCGTACTCAAATGGGAAAGTATTTATGGCGAGTGGGGAGTACCAAGTAGACTCATGATTGGACCGTTAGAACGAGTTAGCAGTGCTGTATTGGTATATTCAATCTTTGAGATCAGTGAAAATATATATGATTTAGTTCAATCTTATTATATCAATGATTGACAAGTCGGCAACGGCAAGGCGTTGAAGCGATCATCTCACAAATCTACGGTCCGAATGCTGTACCTTTATTGAGAGCAAAATGCCAGAAAGTTTGTACGGAAGACAGAGAAAATACGAGGAATACATCTTCATCCTTTTTAACAAATGATCGAACGTTTTCACTTTGGATTTACGAACTTGTCAGACAATTTCAATAACTGCAATTTTTTTCAATTTGAATGTACTACTACATAGGAAGCTATAGGTACATATATGGATTTCAAAATATAACTTGCCATATTAGAGTTAAAAGGTACTATGCAGCATTAGCACCGTGTATTCTAAATGATCATCTTATCTGGGTTTGACAAAGTCTTTTAATCTTTACAGCGAGGACAGCCTGAGTTTTGTGGAAACCGCAGGTAGGCTGCGCATTTAATGAACACGTGTGTTCTTAATAAAAGCGCAAATAACTATTGCAATAGATTATTGTGTCTGTCGTATAGTGTCTGTCTTTACCGTATTTACAGACATACTATACGTTAAGAACGCGTTGTACCGACAGGTAAAGCGTGAATATGTAATAAACAATACTCAACGTAACCGTACAGAGTGCAGGAGAAAGGTCACAAATTGAAAAATACGTTATAATATTGAACGTTTGAATTTAAGTCTGATTTATTCTGGCCCAGGGGATTTTTAAAAATGAAGTTTTGGCAACTCACAATTTACCAAAGGAATGCTTTAGTTGAGGTTAATATTGTCTTTAAATGTACCAGTTAGGAAATTGGATTTTTAGCAAGTTGAAATACGGGTTTGTTTAAGTACGCATTAGATGTCAACCTCTCGGTACTCTATGAGCAGAAATATTGTCATTAAATGTACCAGTTAGGAAATTGGATTTTTAGCAAGTTGAAATACGGGTTTGTTTAAGTACGCATTAGATGTCAACCTCTCGGTACTCTATGAGCAGAATATTGCTTCCACTGCTCATTCATTGACTCACTTTCTTTTTTGTGATGTCTTCGTATGCCCGCATAGAAGTAATAAATAATTCATGGAAAATTCACACGAACGTGTAGTGAAGATGCAACAAGGAATTTTCCATCCACTGAACATCGTCGTAGTTGTCTAATTGCATTATTTGGTCATCGTTATACATGCTTAAAGATTCTCACATCTAACAAGCTGAACATCTTAGATCACGTTGAAACGTAGTTGAACACAAAGAACTTAAAGAACTCATATTCACATATCATATCATAAGAATGAGAAAGCATTTCAGTTACTGTATAATAATGATCTCTCGAGATTTCACCAACTTTTACAAATAGAGTTCTCATCTCTTGTAACATTAACGAGTTACAATCAGGACAATGAGACACAAAAGGATGAAACTTAAAACTCACAGACGGACGACGTTTATTTTGCCATTTATACGTAAAGCGTAGATTTTTAACGAATCTAAAAAATCAAAATGAATCCTCAAAATATCAGAGACTCTTAATAATATTGAGCTGACTAGACCAAATCGTAATATTATACTTTCCTCTTGTCATCGTATATGTTCGCACTTAGCTTTTGTGACCATGTAATAATCAACGTTTACTGCGTTGCCAATAAACATCTTTAAAACTGTGTTTACCATCCTCCGTACTCGCCACAACCCAGAAACATCAAACCAAACTTGATCTTTAGCCACGTCAAGTTCCACACTTTAAGTCATCGTAGAAATCGCGAAACTTTATGACGGTGTGGCCACTCTAAATCAATTTTTAACGAATCTAAAAAATCAAAATGAATCCTCAAAATATCAGAGACTCTTAATAATATTGAGCTGACTAGACCAAACCGTAATATTATACTTTCCTCTTGTCATCGTATATGTTCGCACTTAGCTCTTGTGAGCATGTAATAATCAACGTTTACTGCGTTGCCAATAAACATCTTTCAAACTGTGCTTACCATCCTCCGTACTCGCCACAACCCAGAAACATCAAACCAAACTTGATCTTTAGCCACGTCAAGTTCCACACTTTAAGTCATCGTGGAAATCGCGAAACTTTATGACGGTGTGGCCACTCTAAATCAATGCTCGATTCCAGGTTTGTAAGGTAAGGTGAGAGAGGTGAACCTTATCCATATGCAAATATTCGATGTGCGAACCAGGAACAACGAAAAGTGTGTGCTCGTATGAAAGGTCAATTACTTGTTACAAAATGCGAAATGTAAAGTCTCAGCGGGGCCACAGCTTTCAGTGAGCAAACACATGTTGGGATTCGCAACTCAGTCACTAGACACTCGCCGCGAAATGATCATAGGGAATTGTCGTCTATGCAGATTGGCCGGTGAAGCAGATTTGCCTAAATAGGGTACGTAAAAGGAATTGTTCACTTAACACTGAATTACAATACTCATCAGAACAAACCGGCCGTATATCAGGGATATTATGACTCGAGAATTTGACATGAAATTAGAGATGTTTNTCTACAAAAAAAGTTGAGCAAGAGTGTGCTTCAAATGAGTGGGTGAAGAATGATACCGAGAATACCTACACTCATGAGCAACGGGTTGAAATCGTCTTACCTTTGTGACATTTTGACTGCCTAAAATAAACAGAAATACTATACAAACACGAAAATAAACCTTCGTACTTAATACACTTCAAATGTCCACTATTACAATTAGGAACAGCCCAAAACACAAATATCCGTACGTACTACGAGTTTTTTCAGGTAATTTGCATAATCTATGTATAATAAACACCAGATATATAAATGCGTACTATGGTAAAAGCGGCCAAATCGTTTGAGAGACGATCATTAATTATTTCACAAAGCGATTTGTCTGCATGTCAGTTATCGTCTGCACTCCCACCTGAAATTCTGATTTTATGTCTGTAACTCTGATTTTCATGAGGTCTTTAACCAACAACCGCTTCACAAATGAAGACAGCACGAAAAGTACGTGTGGACATATACGAATGATAATAATACTATTGTCACTCCTACAACCTCTCCGTACCATGTGCCAGTCAATTCCTTAAAAAAGTGGAAAATGTTTCACATTTCAAGAAAATAGACAACTTACATATGCACATCATGACTTTTTTCAAGAATAATTTCACTCCACTCTCTCACTCGTTTCATTTTCGCGAAAAAATATGCAGAGTCATAACCTTCATGTTTGAAAATTCTCTGTAATTTCTTGATCATATCATATTTGCCTCAAGGTGTGCAATATTGTGTGCTTCATTCTTTCAGTTCAAAGTAATCTTCACTCTCCCCTGAAAGTTTGAAACTTCTAAAAGGACTTAATATGCCAACATATTTCTGCGGTAATAGCAATATATAATGAAAGTTTTTTGAGCTTCCCAGAAAACTCGGTCACCAGAATTATTGTCTGGGTGTGGGACACCCCAAAGTCCGTCAAAACAGACGGGGTGAGCTCCACAAAACTGAGAGGGACGACTTCAACTGAAAAACTGAGATTATTACCTTTTGTGTAGTTTTAAAGAAGTAGTAATGACGATGATGAGCAACTCTTACGTTGAGCTTGCATTCAATACTTTGCTGATTATGATTGCAATTTTTTTTTCTTGCAAATTCGCATGTAGGCTAGAGAGCCATGTGTAAGTGGTTGCGTGTTTTTACTAATAGGTGCGTCAATCATGGAATCACACTTTACTGTAGCTCTATGCAACGCTAGACAAGTTGTCATAAACTAGGAGCATGTACACACAACTTGTTCGCGACTAAATGAATCTTGAAACTCGCAGAAACATTTCTCTTTCAGCTGAGTCTGGTCTCTTAAGCCGAGTCGTTTACCTTCACACGACTTGTTGCAGTGTGTGATGCAAAGAGTTTTTGTGCAGAATAAAACGCTCTTTGAATAAACACCTCACTTTGTCTAGGCTAGGCGTATGTGTTTACCATCTAATTCATCGGCTTACCCATAGAATGCTATAAATATCCTCTTTTCCTATAAATAGCTTGACACATTTTTGAACTCACGTTTTTTCGACTATAGTTCCAGTTAAATTCATATTTACAATACAATCATCCACCCTTACTCCCTAGAGAAGCAAGTACTGTATTCTCACAGAAATACTGCTGAAGTGACAGTGATGATAATGACGACTTTGATGTTACAAACGTCTCATAACAATGCTTCGTGTATGAATGACCACTGATAAAGTTGTAGACAATGGAAAAGTACCTTTTTTAGTTGAGTACCTACATGCCAATAAAGGCAGATAAACTTGACTAGCATTTAATTCTAAAGTCGTGTTTTCCATCTAAATCGCGAAAAGTGCATCGTCTTCAATTTTGCGGTGTTCATAAAGGGTGGAAAGAATGATTTGAGGTTTCTTCTCATCGAGAAGACATTGACTTTTCTTCGTAGGCAAACACGGTCATATTATCTGATCTCGGATGAGCTACACCCGTGTTTTACACCTCTCTCCCCGGTTAAAGTTTGTGTTCAACTGTCAACTACAGTTAAATTATGTAGATATGCAGAGCTATTTTAGTGGAATGGCTAATTCATTAGAGAGACTAAAAGCGCATCAAACTCCAATAAATAACTTGCATCTGTCGTAAGAACGATTGAATTGAAAAGTAATGAAAAATCGGGGGTTTTCGGCAGAGAGAGAGAGCGGCAACGAAATAATAAGAATAATAATAATTGGGAGATATGTCACATACCCTCACGTTACAAGCCAAAGAAGGATTTGACCGAAAGAGGCAACTCTCAAATCAATCTTCGTGTACTTTTCCACCTCCGATCTTGTATACATGAGCGATGAGCCTCGTAAGCAAGACGAGGTGAAAAATCATGATTAAATTATGCCACGAATATTCCACTGCAGACGCCAGACGTGTTGCACACATTATATGGGCACATGTTACATGGTGGTACATTTCTCCCGTGTTGTTTGATGGACAAGCTAAAAAATCCATAAAACTTTGCTCAAAGTAGCTACTGATTTATGAGATGCTTTGAAGTGTGCATCACATTCAATCTTTCACTTGAGAAATGAACAAGAATTATTGTCATCCAAAGCGGGAGGAGCGGAAAAAACACAAGTTCATGCACTTTAAGAAATGCAACTAATTGCCATTACTGTTTTAGGTTTACCCCGGGAGACCCACCGATGTCTGCACCCACAGAAGATCCAAAAAAAGCTCCAAAATCATTAAAATCAGTGAAATGTCTCAAACTCCGTAGTCTTTTATTTAGCTACTGCACAAAAGCTCTTCTTAATTTAAGGTCACACACATGCAATCTTCACACTTGATTTGAGCATGAAAAAACCGTTCTCATCAACAAAGTTCATACTTTTTTCGCCACTCATTTGCTCCGTCGTCATTATATGTTTGAACGTGTGATAAAAACTGATTTTTCTAGTTCAGTGGTATGATTATTTCTGCCTCTCATGTACATTATGAGGTAATCATAATCACGGTCGTTTTGAGCACGAGCGTTTTTTGGAAGACGCATCACCACTATCTATACTGTAGCACACTAATGTTATGGTAATTTAATGCGTGAGTAATCAGCTAATCTAATTCCCACGGGTAGTTTACCTCGGCGTAAATATGCGTTATCAAAACAATTAATGATTTTTCCCTCGCTGGTGGCAAGATTACGTAAGTGCAAGTGTGCGACAACATTTGCAGCTCAAAATATACCACAAAGTATATAAAATTACGTACATAGTACTGCATAGAAGACGGTAAAAATATGTCTGCAAAATATCGTAAATTATACTCCACTCTGATATAAATTAGCATTCCTGCATTCTTCGCTGATAGTGCATTTGCACGAATTACCCTCTTAATGACAGATGAGAAAGATTAAGGGAGCACTCTTCGCAGAAGCTGCTGCCATTTCGCACGCACCCTTTTCAAGTCTCACTCCAATAAGCACTCTCTGACTCAGATTTTTGATGAGTGTAGCGAATGAGTTGACAATGACTGAGGTTCTGAAAGGATTTCGAAATCTGTCTAGGCACTCACATTGAAAAAGGGTTCTCATTTTTCTCCACACAAAACGTTATCAGCAGAGTACGGAGGTTTTTGCTTTGTCGTGGTAAATCGTTATTGTGCTAGACAATGGAGGAATTTGATTACTGTTTAGATGCTGTAGTTTATGCATTATTGCCACGAGCATGGAAAAAATCTCAAGTGACTCTTAAAATAAAGATAAGGTACGCGAATGATATTTTCTCAGGGACAGGTTTAAGGGTGGTGGTAAGCTACTAATGTCACAGTCATCAGAGTTTATCATTTTTCGCTAATTTTAACACTAAATTTTCTCACTGAGGTTTCCACCAAGTCCAAAATGAAATTTTAATCAGTGCAATCTTAAGGGTGACTCTGACCTTTACTAGAGTTCACACGATGATTATAAACAATTACTTTACTGTAATTAGCATTTTATGATCGTATACCTCCAAACATTTGAGGGTTTATGCCTATACAACTGGACTATAGCTATCTTTACGTCGTACCTGTACTTACACCATTTTCGCATCAGTCAAATCTCATGAAAATCTATCTAGGTTGGCTAGATTTTCCCTGAGAACACGTTCCATTCAAAAATTGGATTTGGATCGAACCAGAAAACTGCTAGTTACTCTTGTTGTGCTAGTCTCTGACGTGAAACACTTAATGAAATGGATGCGTCAAGTTCTGCATTGATGCAGGCATGCATCTGTGCTTTGCTGTACTCAATGAAATGCTATGCCTCTGTAACGCTGTTGTGTGAAACGTTCGCAACGGAGACGTCTATTTTTAAAACCAATAGCAAGGTTCGTTCTTCCTCGTCTCTTTAGAAAAGACAGAATTTTTGGTGAGATATCAGTTTTCATGTGTCTCACTTCATTAACTCAGGGATTTTGTTGATGTTCAGCTACAGATAGCAACTTGTTCATAGTTGGTGCATTTTTCCCTGTTGAGAGCATCAACAGGTCGCACTGTGACGATTTTAGGCATGAACCGCTCCGACTGGGTACATTTACACATTCTGTTGTTTCCCAGCTCAAACTGTCGGCTTTCAAAGGAGTTTTGGGTACGTGAGGATATTCTGTGGGGAGCTAGAGTTGAAACACAGTTCTGTTTCGACGTGAAACAGCACTCTTGGGAAGCTGAATGCCTTCGATTTACGAGCGAACATGAAAGAGTGAAGGATATACAAGATTTGTCCTGTTTTTATTGAGAAAAATTCGTCTCATGGATCAGGACAAAAATAGGTCCTTAAATAAGTACATGTTATCTATCTAGGTACACCATGGCTGGTGAGACTGTATGGGTCAGACGAAAACAAGACAAATATGACTTGCGTTTTCCTTGACACCCTTTACGATGCCGGAAGAAAGTATGTGCACATTCGAGATCCGTAATATTATACTGGTTGCAGGAAAAATGACCAATTACGTACATCTGGTGTATGGTGCTTGTTGCAACACTTTCTCGAAGCAAGGTTAGATTTGCTCATGTGCATGAGAAATGCAAACGAATCTATTTGTAGGAAATCCCAGATCACTAAAATCTCCTGCGTGGAGGTCATTGTGCTATCTCACGTATAGAAGATGCGATTCCTCAGATATTCCAAGAAAGTAGACCATGGCCCTTTTCTTGAATCCTGATTTCTTATTTCTGTGCTAACAACCAATTTTTTTTAGCAAGACTAATGATGTCTTTCAATGATTCATGCTCCATGCAAACGTTTCCAATGTTCATCGAGTAACCATCACAGACATCCATACATGTCATGTACAAACACAAGGTGCTAAGTGTTCTGATCATTTCTTACCTGATTAATATTTAAAAGTCCTTAAAATCCGTTGATTGTATCAATACATGTACGTTCTCTCCTTTACTTCTCTTGTTTAAAGACAGAGATTTTCCTTCCACGCAAAAAGAACTGAAAGTTCTGTAACACAATTACTATAGTCGAGTATAGATTAAATCGGCAATGTTCTCATTTCTGAGTACAACACAGATCACCCTCATTCGATTCGATTTAAAAAAGACCCAATAATCAATTGATATTCACAGTTAAACCACCAATTGCATCCATATCAATCAGCATATGCAAGCGTGTATAAACTGTTGTTCGCTCACATTGACAAGTCATGAAATCATGTCTCCTCTACTGCATCCCAGTCGCTATTTTGAATTCATAAACATATTTATCTCATTATCAGAGAACAAAAATGTCTATGTACACACACACGGTTGGCGTGCCCTCCTCAACAGATGAAATTCCGATATAATCAGTTGTTAGCAATGTAGATTGGAGGTTTTCAATTGAACTCGCGAAAAAATCGATTTCACTTCCTTGTACGCGCGCAGGCCCATGAACAAACGAAACAGTCACTGACTCATATTTTTTGAGACAACCACTAAATTTTCATCAATTTATGGGTGCACAAAACTTTCTTTTTTTAAAGAAAAAAGTATAATTCCAAGTTCTCCTCTTGTACTAGTCGGAGCAGTGGAGTGGCCGAGAAAAAAAAAGTGTTTCACATTTCATTGACAGCAGAAATGTAAAAATGTCTGCAAGATTTCATAAGTCTCGGTTACACTTTTAGCACTTCTGTCAAACACACCATTTCAGGCAAAGCAGTTCACAGTCATCACACCACAAATCCACACATAAAAAATATGAACTTGCCAGTCCTCCACCTTGCAAGATCATATATTTCTTGACATTTGAATTCGTTCTATTTCCAATCCCGACGAAAGGCTCGCCAATTAAAATCTATTGCAGACAAGTAGCCGGCAAACAGAAGCAGAACTTTGACTCTCCGCAGAAAGTTTCCTTCACAATCCCAACAAATTGACGCTCACACTCCTTTGTTGTATTTTTAAGGTGCAGTTTGTATGTCCGCATGCCAAAGTTGAGCACACTTTATTAACCAGAAAGGAAGTTGAATATTTTCAAAGTGATGAGCAGTCCACTTGTCATGCCCTTCAGAAACTACTGAGCAACTGCGAAAGGATCACTTTTTCCAAATTATTTACAACTGTTCATAATGCCGCGAAGATTTTCTCTCTCAAAAGCGGTGCATAAATTCTTTCCACTGTCACAGGGCAAACAAACATCCTCGCATTTCTCTCTCACTTTGACAGCTCACAAAAAAGTGTTAATTTTTCTTGAAAAGTTTTCTCTCTCAAAAGCGGTGCATAAATTCTTTCCACTGTCACAGGGCAAACAAACATCCTCGCATTTCTCTCTCACTTTGACAGCTCACAAAAAAGTGTTCATTTTTCTTGAAATCGCACAACTCTCAATAATATGTTGATTTGAGTAAACAAATACAAAGTAGTCAAGTATATTTTTGATGGTGAAAACCAGTCAGAGAACTTGCCGCTATCACAGAAAAAAGCAGCGGATCCTAAAATCTTTTATCCCAATAATATGTTTGTTGGCAAGTGGAAAACAGTTAAAAACTACTGCCTTGACCGGCCTTGGTTCGTGAAGGCCGTTTTGTTGCTTCAAAAAATTCTGCAAGTGTGGTCGTCTACACTGACACACAAGAGTGATATAGGTATTAAGAAGAGTATGTATAAAAAACGAAGCATGTAGAGTCACATCCCCACATCACACGCACGTATCACCACACCACCGCGCACCACACCGAACAGAGAAAAAAAAGAGTCTTTGTTGCGTCTGTGGCAAACTTCAGTTTCGAATTGAAGAGATTCGTTAGATTTAGGGGGTAACAGCGATCCTATTTGGTTGATGCTGCAATAATCAGTGTTGCACTACACGAGAGCAGGATCCCAAAAGAACGACGACGACAACGACAATGATGATCACGCTAAAATCACGATGATCATGACGAGCCAATGGCAGGGCCTGCTGTTGCAACAGAGATATATGAGAAACTCTTTGGATCAATGTGTTTCTCCGCACACAACTTGTTGCTCTTCAAATCACATACGCTTCATTTACACAGAATATATATATTTACAAAGAGTTTGTCAACAATGCTTGCACACATTACGACTTGAGGATAATGTGAAAAGGTACGTGTTCGGCTGCAGCATCGCAAAGTGGTGTGCAACTCAAATGCACTGACTTTATTGTTAGCAGAAAAGCAGCATGAGAAACAAGACCGGAGCGTATATATGTTGCTCTACGTTTCTTATAGGAATGCAAGGAAAGATGCAAGAGTGCAGTAGGATTGCAGTTTTTTTAAAGG
>JAHZMW010000125.1:0-10618 GCA_027743745.1 Alloscopus bannaensis
GTTGTGCCTTGACACAATGTGTTTGCAGCTGATTTCACGTGCATAACAAATGCGTGACGATTTGCGTTTTTCGAAGGTTTCGGAGAGACCAAATTTGCATTCGCCAAGTTTTCGCTCGTATTTTTTTAGCAAATTCGCCGACTTTTTTGTATCGAGCCGTGTACAAATTTTGTCAAAACTTTCAATTTGTGGTTTTCGATGTTTATTTTGGATGTACGTCGCGATTTCCGAAGTTGAGAAAAATTGCGTGAATTGTTAGAATGATTAATGGTGGATAACCAACCCGGTTCTTACCCGGCGTGATATACGTTAAAACTGGTAAGGAAATTTATTGAGAGAAGAATTTTTTAAGTTTTACCCAACTGCTCATAGTTGGAATTTGTATGATTCCAGTGATTCCAAGATGGCCTCAGCAACATCCCAATCAGCGGAGTTTGACGCTGATGACGACGAATTCTTCGCAACTCTCGAGTTACCCGAGCTCGCAATCCAGCCACCGCCACCGAAAAAGCGTAGAATGACTCAGGCACCGCCACCACCCGCACCCCAGCAGCGTAACGAGAAGCAGGGCACAAGGAGCACCGCCATGAATCAGATGCCAGACCAAGAGGACGATTCATTCATGGTGGAAATGGCGGACGCTTTGGAGGCTGAAGGACCAGAGTCGAAGGGGTACGAGTTTGTAGAGAGGGAGAATAGGTTCCAAACTGCTGTCGGGAGACCGCATCCGCTGCTCATTCCTGATGTGAGATACAACGCTTCGAATAATTTAACAATATAATTTCAAATATCCGTACTAATCCCGATTGAAAATCCGCAGGTGGTCAACAAGATAGTGTCGTATTCCACGACCCGAGACCTCGCCGCGATGCGCCTGACGACAAAAGTGTGGAACCCTTCCGCCACAGCAAAGTTCAACAAACTCACTCAATTCCGCAACCTCCGCCACATCATGGACAAACCCCCATACGGTCTCGGGATGAGAACAGGGTCGCCTTACATCACGTCAATCGTCATCGCCGACACTTGCACGACTCTTCAATCAAACGACGCTTGGTCATTGATGGAACACCAAGGTCCGACGCTGACTCAACTAACCCTTGATGCGAATCTCTGGTGCGACGTGCACATAATGTTATTGGGCCGTCTTTTAAAGCTGTGGACCCCAAACTTGGAGTCACTCAAGTTGGTCGGAGTCGCAAACAGGACCGTGCTTGAGAACTACAGCATTTTGACACCTACGCCATTGAAGGTTAGCAGTCTTCGTTCGCTCACAGTCACAACCACCGAGCGTTCAGATCATCATCATTTCTCCACCGTTACAACCGTCCCAGTCGACCCGTTTTTCCGCTTGAGCACTCTGTTCACGAGAAGATTCGACGGAGGCATGATTGGCCGGATTATGAACGTTGCGAGTTTGGAAGAGTTATCCGTTCAGAGCGTGTTCCGAACCCCGTGCGGTTTCCTACGGACCCAAGTACGTTCTCCCTCAGCCGCGTCACTCCGCACCCTCAAGGTATTTGGTGGAAGGCAACTCACATCTCGAGATATTCGTTACATCGATCAGTGCCATCTGAACTTGACATCTCTCCACCTCGGCCCACTCAGCCCTCGTCTGAACACGCACCACCTCGAGCAACTCTTAACAACCCAAGCAGCCACGCTCAAATCACTGACTCTCGACTCGAACCTAGTAGAGCGCTATCCCCAAGACAGGACGGCGTTCCTCCAGCTTTTCATCCCGGTTCTGGAAGGCCTCGAAGAGCTAAAAATTACAAACATTTTCCGACTGAGAGTAGGCACACTGGACCTCACATCCAGACTCCCAGCACTCAAAAGACTCTTTATCTCGAACGAATTGATCTCGCAGACAAACGCCGGATTTTTCAAAACCTCCCTCGAGTACCTCGAGACCATGTTTTCCAACCCCCCTCAGCCAGGATCTCAGGAAAACGCGAGCAACATCGAAGAAGTGAGCTTCACAGGCGCATATCCGTACACTCGTGGCATCGCAGAACTCCCAACCTGGTTCACAAAATTTGAAATCAGTGACGGTTTTCCTCCCGAACGAGACACAAGTCGCCGAATGTCTCGCCGCATTCTCAAACCTGCCTCTGCTCCGTCGTTTGTCTCTCGTCTTCCTCATCAAATCACTGAAAGAGATGGACCTCGCGTTTGCAGAAAACATTGCCGAAATTAAACTCACTAACCCACCTCACGTTGGAGAGCAGGCAGACATCCTCATCTGTACATTTGACCCCTAGCTTTGCGTCTGCACCGTCGCTCTTTTCATTGAATCTAATCAACTTTTACGTAAGCATCATATTATTAAAAAATTCCAACGGTAAAATGAATGTATGCAAATCTAACAACGTTACTTTTTCGCTCCCCATAGTTCCACGACACGGAGGCCGAGTCATTAGCCACCCACCTCACATCCCGAGTGAACATGACGTCCTTCCACAACTGCAAGATCTACAAGAAACCGCGATCCCAACAGACCAAGCTGCTCTCCCTCGATCTCAACGCGATCTCCATCACAAGACTTAACCTAACCATGATGATTCGCTCGCACTTTCACCAGTTCAAATAAGTATGAATACAATTGATGTTATGAATTTATTCGTATTGAAGAATCATTGTTGAGACTTTGCGTACATCCATTTTGTTGTAATTCGCCAATGAACTTGTTGTATCCTACATAGTTTAAATGTGTAACAGTGTAATTTTATGAATTCCATTTTGATTAGTCCGATGTAGTCATTTTCGCGCGTTAATAAAAACTCGAACATTTATTAGGTATTACGTATTGCAACACACTCGGTTGCAACTTTATTGAACGCACAGTTGATCGATTTACAACAAGAGTACAAGGATGCCTTCATAACGACCTGTTCATCGCCTCCAGAAAAAATCGTGTCCCCAAAACTGTCAATCAAAAAGGCGCAAAAGCAAAAGTGACAGCCCCAGAGCACCCATCAATTAAAGCCACCCCACTCACCTCATCACGAATTCATGGCAAGCATTTGTTTCCGTATTGACTCAAATACTCGTAGACGCGACATTGTCGTATAAAAACGGGAGCCTTGAAGCACCTCGACAATCAGTTTCTCTCTGCAAACTGAAGTGAGTGAGACTTGTAGGGAAGCTTTATTTTCTCAAAAACAGTTGAAACACTCAGATCCCCCAAAATCTCTCAATCATGAGCAACCTGACGCTCCCAGCCGCCTGCATTTTGCTACTCGCGATGGTGTACGCATCCCAGAGCGAGCACACCCCCCAACAGCAATCAGCGGTAGTGGTGTCCCCTCAGATAAGCCCAGCCACGAGGAAGGTGCGCCTCCTCCCAATGACCCCGACCCTGTCCAAGTTGTACAGACTGCTCAGGACCACTCCAGGGGTGAGTTCACTATTATTCACAACCCTTTCATCCAATCTCAAGTCACCCCATGAAATACACAAGATAATTATTGTCCCGATTCTTGTAGCTCCTCACGTCGGAAGACGACGACGCGCTGACCCCCGACGACGACAGCTACTTCCAAAAAGTGAAGCGCCACGGTTTCTCATGCACAAAGACTTTTGCCCACCCACACACATCACACATAATTACGTAAAATTATTACTACAAAATATTTTAATCACTTTTAATGATGCTTGTACGCACCTCCAAAAGAATTTGTGAGCACGAATGTATTTAAATGTTGTCGGGGATACCCTCACAGTAAGATAACCTTCTCTCACTCAAAATCTTTCGAAATAAAACAATCACGTTATCATAACCCACACCCCCACACGTGGGGCTACACTTCTCAGTCGTCATAGTCTCGTACACACAATAAATATTCATGAAAATTCATATAAGCATAGCATCGGGAAATATCAAAAGCACCCCGTCACACCCTCCCTCTCATTTCCACGCATCGCTCCTCGAAAAGAAAAAATCATGTCTCGAGCACTGAAACCAACAGGGCAGCAAGCGGTGGACGAGGCGATTTCCAGGGTTCAGAACAGGGATCTCCTCTCCATCCCAGCGCCCACGAAAATCGAGAAGCTCAGGACCGCAATTCCTCCAGCGATCAATGTCCTTCCTACCAACGCGCTTCCGGCATGGAGCTCGTACCCGCTCGAGAAGAAATTTCCGAACGTCCCTGCCAACCCGGGCACCTTCGCGTATGCGAGGAACGCCATCGGCAACACGGTAAAGCGTCTACACTTGATTTTTTTTCTAGTAACTTGGGGGTAATTTTCGAACATTTCTCGTGTATGCTCAGGTCTTCCCAGTGATCCCGAACCAAAAGTTCGACAATGAAGACCCGTACATGAAGGCGACCCCGAGAGGGTACACCCAACTCCACGACGTCCACCTCAGAGACTACTTTGAGAAGCATCCGAAAGTGTTCGAGAGACTCGTGAAGGAAGGGCTCGTCGACCCTGAAGACGGAGCGGTTCACACGGACATGAAGCAATTCAACGACTACAGAGCCTACCTCGGACGCCTCCGCAACTCCCTCCTGGCCACCGACCTTCAAACGCAAGACAACTTGACTTCTGCTCAAATCGACCAACTGCGGAAAATCAAGCAGCATGACCTTCGTCAGGTGAATCACGCGAGGCAAGAGAAGAAGGACAAGTTCCTTGACGCCCTGCGTAAGGAAAGGGATGCGAAAGAGTTGTACCGCCAGCTTCACGACAGCGGGAGGCAAATCTCCAATATTGGAGCTTGCGAGAGGACGAGGGCGTTGACGGAGCAGGCTTTGAGAAGGGAACAAGTCAGACAGAAGGTGAGGGCGAAGCTTGCCAAATTGCGGAGGGCCGAGCGACGACGCGCGAGACGCATCATTCTCGAGTGGTACTGTCGCCAGCTGTACGCAGACATGGTCCGGAAGGCGAGGACGGAGCACAAGAAAAAGTTGAAGAAGGCAGACTTGGAGAGCTTCATCAATGCGAAACGAGAGTTCCAAGAGGTGAGGGGCAAGTACCTCAAGAACCTCAGGGAGAAGAAGGACGCGGAGCGGGAGTGTCACGTTAACAAGCGGAGGGCGCACTACGAAAACATCGAGGCGCACCGAATCGAGAACCTCAAGAAGAGGGAGTTGGAGGCTCAGCTCAAGGCGCAGAGGGAGTTGTACCTCATGCGCAAGTTTGGAATGAGGTGGCTCAACTTTGTCAGGGTTGGTTTAGAAGCTTATCCATGTTTTATCACATTTATCGATGAATTTCAATGAGACGTGTAAATGTAAGTTAATTTCTTGCAGCAACAAAAGAACAACGCGAAAACGTACCACGACTCGGTTTGGCACGTGCGCCAACAGCTCCTCGGCCTGGTGAAGGACCTCAAGAAGGAAAGCGGCAGAGTATCCTTCACCAACTTCATTCAGGGGTTAGTCAGCCTCAAACCTGGAAGGGAGCCCCTTCCCAAAATGAGTGAGGAGACAAAGGACGTGATCAACTACATCCTCGACCTCCTCATCGACTCTGCCTTCGACACGTACAAGAAGCAGCACCAACCCTGCGCTGAGGCGTACGAGAACCAGGCTCGAAGGAGAAAAATTCTGGGGAAACCTGACTTGACGAAAGAGGACTTTATGCCACCTCCGGACCACCTCAGGGAAAAGCCTAACATTCCGTACGAGAGACCTGCGTTCCCTTGCGACCACTTTTGCAGAAACATGAGTCCGAGGTATGCTCACGACGGGGTTGGTATCATTTGCTTGGACGACGAGGAGGAGGAGATGCTTCACGAAGCTGACCAGATGGCGGACGAGGAGGTGAAGCGGCTTCTTGGGAAAGGGGCGACTCCCCGGGCTTTGGAAGGGAAGGGGCTTGGAAAGAGTGGCGACTCGGACAGTTCTGGCGTCGCTGAGGAGCTGTCGAGGACGGCCATTTCGAGGTCTGTCGCTGATCTGAGGAAAGGCGACAAGGAACCTCCTGGTCAGCTCGTTGCTGTCAAGCGGAGCAAAAAGAAACTTGACCGCGGGAGTGAGGACGAGGAGGAGAGTGGGGAGAAGAAAAAGAAAGCGGGGAGGAAAGGTCCTGGTGACGGGAAGGATGGCGGTGGTCCCAGTGTTTCAGAGGCGACGGGAGAAGGGACTTCTGTTAAAGAGGTCAAGAAAAAGAAAGGACCCGCACCTCCTCCTCCTCCAGAGTCGGACTCTTCCGTAGTTGCTGAAGACGTGGCGAAAATCGCGATAGCAAAGAGTCTCGAGAAAATTGTGGAGGAATCAAAGAAGCCTGGAGAGGAGGGAGCTGATGGAGGTGGCGAAGCTACGGAGGATGACGGGTCGTCAGCAGCTGCTGAGAATCTCGTCGCGAAATCCCTCACGAACGTGATCAAAGGTGTGGAAGGCGAGCCTGAAGGGGATGGTGCTGTAGAGAAGCCGGAAGAAGTTGGTGACGAAGGCGTTGGGGGAGGAAGTGAAGGGGATGAGATTCGGTCAGAGGGATCGTCTGCGGTTGCTGAACGGCTCGTCGCCAAATCGTTGACGAACGTCATTGGCGAGAAGCCGAAAGACGAGGGTCCTGAGGATGATGGGAGTCGGGATGGAGTTGGACCGGAGGACGCTGGGCGAGAGGATGAAGAAGCTGCTGTGTCTGAAGATACGGACAAACGAGGTGGGGAGGATGAGAAAGTGCCCAGTGATCGGGACGAAGACCGAGGGGACATGCCCGGTGATCTCGCCGATTTGTTGCGGGACGACAAGGATAAGCCGACTAAGGAGGAGTCACCTTGTGGCTCGAGTTCCGAGTCGTCCGTGTCTTCAGACACGGCCATGCGACTCGTCAACGCTGCGCTTGCAGGAGCTTCTGATAAGCTCAAGTGCAAAGATTCTGGGTCCGAGTCGTGTGGCGACTCGAGTGACGAGTTGGGGTCTGCCGCGTCGAGGATCGTGAACGAGAGCATCGAGAAGGCGAAGGGGAAGGTGTGTGGTGAGGAGGATGATGAGGAGTCGTGCAGTGGGAGCAGTGGCGTTGCTGGGAGGCTCGTTCAGGAGAGCATTGAGAGGGCGAAAGGGAAGGTTTGCGGGGAGGATGACGGGAAGGGTTCTCTGGGGGCGAGTCGGAGAGGGAGTGGAACGGGTGCTGGATCATCGGGTGCGGCTGGGAAGAAGGGCGGCGGCTCGAGCACTGACGAGTGCGAGTCTGTGAGCTCGGTGGAGGCTGAAGGGCTCGTCGCCGCGAGTATCAAGAGGGCCGTGGAGAGCGTCAAGTGCTTGGAGGATGATGGGAGTGGGGGCAGCGCAACTGGGCGGGATGGTGGAGTTTCCGGGAGTGGAGCACTCGATCGAGGAGCCGATAGCCGTGGCGGAACAACGGGCGACGGAGCAGCAGACACAATGTCCCGTGGAGGGAGAGGCGACGGAGGTGCAGGAGAACGGCTCGCCCAAGGCGACTGCGAGTCGATAATCGAGGAGATGGCGGCAGCAGTTGTGAAAACCGTGATCCCACCCGGCCCCGTCGACTCGACGTTCTTCCACGACCTCCCCACCAGCCGAACCCGAGAGGAAACGTTCCCCCTCTCCCCCGAAACGCTGAGGACGCTTCCTCCAGACGTGAGTGAACTAATTTGTGCGCGTCACAAATTCATGAGCCTGACATAATTGCTCTCATTCTCTCCAGCTCCGCGACAACGTCCTCCGCACCCTCTCCAACGTGCAGGACCAACTCGACGCAGTCCGCAGAGAGCTCCAGGCGTACGGAGTCATCCCACCGGAACCCCCATCCAACCCGAACTAAAACTCTAACGTTACGTAATGTTCTCCCGCGTTTATACTAGTAATTCGTATATCCGTAAGTATTCAATAAGAACGCGTATCATAAACTCATGCACGACAATGCTTCATCCTCTCGATGCATACGTCAAATTCCAGCATAAAAAAAACGCATATTTCAACGAAATCTCTGCAATCCAACAAACTCATAATAAAATCTCATATCCGCACCACTCTCTCCCGAAATCTCACTGCGGATACTCATGTTTAAAAACATCGACATGTGGGAAACACGTTGTAAAGACCACCAAAGCTTGTCACGCCCCTGACTCGCATCAACTCATCCCCGCATAACCTGGCTACCCATTCATTACCCCCAAATTACAACCCTAATTACCCCACCCCTCGTCCACTGCCCATACCTACTGCAGTAATAATCCTGCGTAAAAAAAGAAACTTTCTCAAATTCTCGAGTGGACACAAAAAAAAGTCCGCAAAACAACTTGATAAAAAAAGTACGCATATCGATCCAAGAAAAAAAACCTCGCAACACATCCGCCCACCGGACAAACACGAGCGAGCACACACACCGAACACGTATATAACATAAGTTTTAATCCGAGATAACGTATATATATCTACACACACCCAGAAAAAGGCGAGTCCGCATCAAACTTTCACTCTCACCCCGTAACTCCCCGAACCATACTCTCGCGAAAAAGGAACAGCACACTGCACCAACACACGGTGAAAAGCAGCTGAGTCCCCGTGCAAGTCCATAATTCGAGGAGAGAATGTCCAGGACAGACTCGCGGAGCCTGGGTTCTCCCCAGTATCATTTGATCGCTGCCCGAGTGATCACATCTCTCCAGTTCCCCCGCACGAGAAACTGTGTGACCCGCCGATAATACTCAGACGCGACCATGTCCACCACCGTCCACCAGGCAAGTAACAAAATATTACTATTATATCACACACAAGTAACCCAACTCCATCAATACGCGAGTCATTGCCCCGGAAAAAGCAGCACACACATTCGGTGAAAGCACCACACGCGACCATCACATAAATTACCTAATCCCATTTTCTCCGTCGACAGCGAACAGGAGTGAGTGCAATCACGGGAGAAAGTGCGATACAAATTACACCAGCCCGCATGAATTTTTCATTAAAGTCTAAGAAGAGCAAAAAAATTGCAATCAACTCTGAGACTCTTACTTTCTGCCACACACGAGCTACAAACACTAACCCAAATCGAGGCTTTAAACTTTAAAGCGACTCGAATACAGACCAAAATAGTTTCGCCAGCACACGTCCTCAAGTACAAAAAAATCGCACCGTCCGCATCCAACCTCCACGAGTCCAAACCCAGAAAACCCTACAAAATTTCTATACAAAGCCCGATAAGCGTAAGCCCAAAAAAACATCCATTTTCACGCTCGATTTTTGACAAGAGCACAAAAGAGTACGCTTCCGTTCCACGCTCCACCAACCCGCACGTATTTACATGCACATACGTACAACCACATTTTCGCATGACACAACGCACAAGCAAATTTGTTTTCCAACACAATTAAATCCATCGTTAAAAACACTCTGAAAACAAAATCCCCAAGAAACAAAGTCGTTAGTAAAAACGAGTTTTATAGAACAGTTAAATCCTCATCAAGCACGTAAATGCTTATTACAAGCACAAATCCACCCCCAAAAAAATGGAGAATAGACTCGCTAGCAAAATTTCCCAAAACGAAAAATGGGACGTAATCAGACTCCCACGACTCCGTGGGAAATCACACGTGAATTCTCCCCCAAAAAGTCGAACCAGTTTATCATGATTCTGCTGAAAAACAGACGGCACGTCACAAACTCATATTAACTCTCCGCTTGTGCAATGACGACCTCAAGACGCCGAGAGAAGGCCGGTATCATTCATTCTGGCCTTCGCAAAATATGATTGAGCAACTCAAACTCGTACGTGTGTGCACAACACAGTACAAACTTATGCAGTGTGCACGACTAGATTTTTCCCCACTTTCTCACGCCGCCGTGAACAGTCAGTCGGTTGAACTCGCCAGTCAAACTCGATTTTTTTATCATTTCTTGCTCTTTTACTCATAAATCCGTAGCAGCGAATACCGCGATGAAGTAACAAAACGATGAAGTAATAAAACTGGACAGGAGACTCGGGACAACATGGACGAGGATCGAGGAGCACTCCCAGTGCCGACGACCTCGAAACGAGCCTCGCTCTCCCCGAAGAAGCTGAAAAAGTCGCCTCTCGCCGAGCAGGGCTCGAGTAGCGGGCTCTCCTCAGGAGGATTCCAGTCGCAGCCGTCATCGCCGAGCCTCTCGGGGAGGTTGGGCAGGGTCACCAGACTCATCTCGAGGTCCGACGCCAATCTTGTTCACTCCAAGGTGAGCATACACCATTTAGTTACGTCTAATCCCAACCACGGAATCGTGTAACTCACCCGACCCGATTGTGTAGAAACGCACCCGCCACGACTCTGGAGACTCGTGCTACGAGGGCACCCCCGAAGAGGGCAG
Organism: Alloscopus bannaensis; assembly: GCA_027743745.1. Classification (NCBI taxonomy): domain Eukaryota; kingdom Metazoa; phylum Arthropoda; class Collembola; order Entomobryomorpha; family Entomobryidae; genus Alloscopus; species Alloscopus bannaensis. The sequence goes on from JAHZMW010000125.1 coordinate 10,260, forward strand.
CCCCTCCCGCGGCGGTCTGATGGCGAGGGCCGCCGGATACGTGACCCACCTCAAGGTAATACCAACTCCGTGTCACTCTCTTACTTTTCCGTCGGCTTGTTTGTGTAGTGAGACAAAGGTAACCCCCTTACACACCAATTCACCTTTACCACTGATCAATGCTCCCGTGTAGTGTGCTAGTTGTCTCTAGTTAATTCGTGTGGCTCGTAAAAAAATGACGTTCCCTCGACACTTTTTACTGTGATATGATGCCTAATCCGTCCGTTTCTGTTACAAAATAAAAGTCTCGACTAGGCCGTCACCGGTCCCGAGGGGACGAGCACCACTCGAGGGAGGGCAGTGCGGGGTCGACCGGCGGC
>JAHZMW010000126.1:0-11248 GCA_027743745.1 Alloscopus bannaensis
TGTCTTGTCGACTTTCCCTTTTTCTTTTCTTTCTTCTGACTCTCGAGAATCTCGTTGATACGATGAACTCCAAAAATCCGGAATATCTCACGACCTTGAGCGTCCGTGATGATGTACTGGGAGGCACAGAATTGGAGGTCTTCCGTGATGAAACCGATGTTCACTCCGTTTTGACTGATGGTCCCGTACTATAGATTTTTTTAAAAGAAAACCAGATTCACTTATCATTCGTCATGTTCACACCTTGAATGTAAACCTGGCGTGCGACAGGAGATACTCACCATCGCTCCGTAACAATCCGGGTGGGCACTCACGCACAAGATCTCGTAGCCCGAGTGCCTGTCCTTGATGCTCATCTTGAAAGGTTGTCCACACCCTCCTCGACAGCACAGCTTGAGAATGTCATCGGTGAGATCCTTCGCAATGTAGATTCGTTGAGCTTCATGGTTGAGCACTTCGAAATCGTGTTTGTTCACAATTGCATGAGCTGTTTAAACAAACAATATTAAAATCAGTCTAGACAAAGTATTTGGAAGTCAGGTTTATACTAAACTCACGGGGCTGACTTTGGCGGACACCTTGCCTCACGAAGAGGTGGTTCGTGTTGATAAGCCTCTCCATTCCAGGCGGACAGCTAGGAACTAAAGTATTATTTATAACAATCATTATTTTTTTAAAAACTTTTCCAGAGAATGTTTAACTTTTGGATTAAGATTTAGTTAACTCACAAGGGGCAGGAAGATATGCAACAATTCGGGAGCCATGCTGCTTATCGTGACCTCTGGAGTCTAGAACGGCACAAGAGAAATATTTTTTATGGAAAACTAACCAAATCATACTAAACAGATGAATCACTGGAGAGGGGTAGGCTACGTGGAGGAAATGGCTCTGAACACCAAAATTCGCCACCAAAACCGGAAGTGAATTACAGCCAATGAACCAGTCAATCAACTCGAATACCTCCAAAAATTTCGCCAGAAACAAGGAGTTTGATGGACTCGTAAAATTCCCAGTATAAACAGATAAACACATAAAAACTGTTTCCGTATTATTATTATTCGCGAGAAAGTTGAGTCATGACTCCATTTCGACTGCTTGTTTTTCTAAGAAACCTATCAAAAGGGCTTCATACAATTCCCCAAAAAATCTGGTGTTTTCTACGCATTTTTTTTACAGAAAAAAAATCATAAAGTCAACGTTTCGAACCTCTCCTTGACATTGACATGGCCAGCTGTCGAATAGTTGATGTACGTTTCCACTTTGACGGCTTCTTCGTCGCCCGTTCCTCCAAATGAGCTCCACTCGTGAAGGCTGCAGTTCGGAACTGGCTCGAAAGACTGTACGGTTGCGGCTGAGAAACTCATATTTCAACACAGAGAAAAAGGATGTTCCAAACGAAGAAATGTGCATGTATAAAAAAAGTCACTTCTTCGGTATTTATGGAATTGTGTGTATTTTCGCTCACAAAAAATGGGAATATTTTCGAACTATATAACAGGGACACAAAACAAAACCGTTGTAACGGTATAATATGTGGATATATAACTTAGATCAAATGCAGATGTCGCCATAAAATTGCAGAAGAAACACACTAAAATCCTGAAGATCTTTTTCTTGGCACACAATTTGGAATATCTCGTTTCACGATTATCAGTTTAATATGAATGCGTAATATTTCAGAACAAACGCTACATGATGAATAAGGCCGGAGATGTTGTCTTGATGAGATGGAAGATAAAGTTTTTGCAACTGAATTTTCAGACTGAATCGCTTGCAAAGAACTTGGAAAAGCACTTTATAAAAAATGCAAAAAAACTGAGCTATTTTTAGAGGGTGCGAATGTAAGAAAAAAAAACGGTATAAAAACACTATACCGATAAGCATGAAAATGGATACAGAAGACAAAGATGTCGCCTTTTTAGCGTGATGATAATAATGTGTACCATATGTGTGACTTGTTTGCTTATCTTGTAGTGTTACTTCATTCAGAGGTTCGGAAGTGTGTCTTTTGTAAAGATTTCGAAGATGTAGCAGATGGTAGAGAGAAGTGGCTTATCTTGCATGTTTTATGTATATATGGGTGGTATATGGTTCCGAAGCAGTTCGAGTTTTGCAGAGATAATCTTTGCGCTTTTGGTGAACCTCAATTCACAGTTTTTCGTTGTCATGCTTCGCAGCGTCACAAATTGAACTTGACGAGAGAGACAAACTCGAGAGTAATGCCTCCCGTGGCTTATCAATCATGACACGACACCACCACCTGGCTCACACTTGTGCCACCTCATGAAACTCCTGAAATTTTGACTTTTTTTAATACATAATTTGCATCCTGCAGAAAAATGGCTACAAACATTATGGTATGCTTCTTCAAAAATATCTGACCATTACGCTTATCATTGTAGTCTTATGCTTATCTGTTGCTTCTTATGGATGCTGACATTGCAGTTGAAAGAAAGCGGAATTTGCTTAGGAAGCTCCTTGTTTCTCGCCTTTGGCTCGATAGGTTCCTACGAACTCGGGTTGTCTTCGGTGGTGTCCTCAGTGTGGCTTATCGGTGGGACCATTGTCGCCGCGACGTACGCCCCTTTTGAGCGCGTTGGGTTGCGCCGACAAGAAATCATTTGGAATACTCAGGCAATTGAAAATGATAACCCTTCAACAGCATAGTATGGCAGGGAGGGTTATCATTGCCATAATTTTTTTTGCTTATCTTTCTTACAGATTCATGTGTTCGTATCGCTTTTATGGTTTATCGCCTCCTGGACGGTGAGCTCCTTCACGCTTATCAAGGACCAGGAACTCCTCCATAAAATCGAAGACGGAATGGACATTGACGCAGCGGTCTTGAGTGTTTATCTCAATTACTGGATTCACATCTTGTTTGTTATCAGTTTAGTTCGGACGAGTTACGGGGTTATCTTGTGGGGCAGAGAGTACACCATATGAGCTGCTGAATAAAAAAAATGTTGGTCTCACGCTGCCCCATTCTTCACATCGCTATACACATAAAAAAGCATGCATTGCACAGTGAACAAAGACGAGAAAAGGAGAACAGTATGTTGCACCCCCACACCATGGTTCACTCAATCTCGCTTCGCCCCGTAGATTTGAATTTGCCTCCTCGTTCCGAGAGCAGACTTGCCACACTTGGCAAATGAATTTGATGCTTGAGGAACGTGCAGCAAGGTGCTGTTTGTCATTCATTTGGGATACACGAAGAACACTTCTTCCCATGCATTTACGACAAACTGGAGCAAGTTTGTTGATAGTTTACTTGTAAAAGTTTGTAGTTTTTTAAAAATCTTGGAAAAATGGTGGAGACGTAAGTGTTTTAATTGATTCGAAGATAATTGAGTGATTAAGGTAGTTTTGGAATTGTTGTTGATGTTGATTTTGATTGTTTAATTTTTCAGCAAAAAGGCTGCAGCTGCGAAGGGACCTAAAGCGACCGGCAAGAAGTTGCCTGCCGTTCCGGAGTCGATTTTGAAGCGGAGGAAGAAGCACGAAGTCTCTCAACAACAGAAGTTGAAGCAGGCGGTTCGAGTGAGTTATTCAGTTAATTTTACAGTTTTTTGGTTGTAGAGTAAGTTGTCGGTTGTAGGTGGAAATCGAGAGCGAATTTTGGTGGTTAGGATTTTGTAGGAATTGAGAATGTGTGGGGATTGTAATTGTTTGCATCTTCTCTAGGCGAAGAGGCTTGCCAGGAACAAGCGCGTGAAGATTTTCAAGAGGGCAGAGAAGTACGTCAAGGAGTACCGGTCAAAGGAGCGTGATGAAATCCGACTCGCCCGTCAAGCCAGGAACAAGGGCAATTACTACGTTCCAGCGGAGGCGAAGTTGGCTTTTGTCATTCGAATTCGTGGGTAAGTTTTTCAAAATGTTTTTGTAGTTGATAGTTGAAAGTTAGTGTTCNAAATGAATGATTTGTTCTGTTTTAGTATCAACCAGCTCCACCCTAAGGTACGCAAAGCCCTGCAGTTGTTCCGTCTCAGACAGATCAACAATGGTGTTTTCGTCAAACTGAACAAGGTGAGTTGGTCACTAGTCAATTTATAGAGCTGTCAGGTTTGTTATAGAAGTTAAAGAATCCGGTTTGATTTTGTTAATTAATTGTTTTGTAGGCTACCCTTAACATGCTCCGTATCTGCGAACCCTACATCACATGGGGCTATCCCAACCTCACGAGCGTAAGGAACCTTATGTACAAGCGAGGTTTTGTCAAGGTCGATCACAGACGTACCCCAATCACATCTAATACAGTTATTGAGAAAGTATTGGGCAAGAAGGATATCATCTGTGTGGAAGATCTTGTTCACGAACTCTTCACCGTTGGTAAAAACTTCAAGTATGCCTCCAATTTCCTTTGGCCATTTAAGGTAAGCTAAACTACAGTTATATGAAATACTTCACGATTAATTAATTACTTTAGTTGTTTAACTGTTATCTGACTGGTGAATTAACGACGTGCTTGATTTATTTTAGCTGAACACTCCAACTGGTGGGTGGAGAAAGAAGACCAACCATTACGTCGAAGGAGGAGACTTTGGAAACCGAGAAGATAAGATTAACGAACTCCTGAAGCGTATGATTTAAGGTGTTGACGTTTTAATATACGGTTAAAGGATTTTGGAAGAATAAATTTTCATAGATCCAATTTTTTATGTTAAACTGTGTTTTTTTATTCAGTTATTGCATTTACTTAAATCACGTACCATTCTTCATAAAAACTTAAATCATGAAAAAACTTCATATTACTTAATACGCTACGTGAGGGAGGTTGTACTAAAGGTTACTAGTTACTGCTCAGAGTTTGGATAACTATTAGTTCATAAATGAGGTCAGTCAGGGTTTTAAATCAATTCCGCAACATTATCACCTTACCTTGCAACTGCCAAGTTCAGGCTCCATCATTTCCGCGTCAGTTCCGTTACTGTCGCTCTTTACTTGATTTACTTCATTCTCAAGTTGCTTTTTGGAAGGGCTTACTGCGTTCATAGCTTTATACCTAACTTTGTCTTTCGTTGAATTAAACGTTGCAACTAGGAATATTTTCTTAACTACATTGGCCAGTCTTATGTGTGACTTAAGACTAGATGCTTGCTTTCCCGTGTCCGCAATACACAAAATTATAAATTGTGAGTGAGTCCTCGTAGGGTCTCCAGGATAAGCCAAGAAGTCTCCTCCAAACTTTATGCCGGATGTCATGTAATATTTCCGTCGGAGTAGGAAGTCTTCGAATACTCGATACCTCAGCTTATCCAGTAATGTTTCAGGTTCGGGAATTTCACAAGGAATGTAATCTGCTTTCTTAATCCACGGATCAACTGCAACAAGCACATCATTACCAATCATGTAAAAAATTAATTTTCTTTGACTTGGCTTCAGTATAAAGGATAAAGATCCGTCAAGTTAACTTTACGACTTACTCAAATCAATTTGCGTCGTCTCAAACGGCAAAACAACTTTTTGCATCTCTTCTTGAATCACGGTATTTCTGTCTGGCACGATTCCCCGACCCTTCTTCCGCTTCCCATCGATTATCTTGTCCACCATGGACTCAATCTGCATTCGGCGTTTGTTCCGATGAGCTACGAGCTGAAAGACAATGATTTGCTCGTGTATTGTTTCTATATTTCCTTCAATTTAACAACATCACTTTGGAACACAAGGTACCTGCTCTTTTCGCCTTTCTTCACTGAGATTGCCAACTTGTTCCTTCGTGATGCGGGGTGACAGGTCCTTCAAAACAGGGAGCTCAAACGCAGACGCAATCCCATTCTTGACCATGTACTGTGCCTCGTTTCGGCTCAAACGAACCGGCAACGACGGATACATGGTGCCTTTCATAGCTTTAGTGCTTGGAACCAATGCCCCGTCGAAGGAACCGCATATCCGGTGATCCCTTCTCATGGATAACCACTCTGCAATCATAATTTTAACAAGGGCTCAATTTATACATTTCTCTTGCTCATTTAACAAATGTCGTCATTCAATGTATTTTTAACTTACCGGAAGCTTCCCAAACATAAGATACGCCATTGATAACAATTATCTTAATCAAAGGCAAAGGCTTATCATCAGGTTCTGTGTCAGGCTCCATTACTCTCCTAAAACGTAAATAAAACACATGAATTCAACATTTAAAAAATGGCCTTTCAGAAAACCGAAAAGTAAATTTCACGCACAAATATTTCTTAAAACTCCTTTTAACCATAATTAAAGATTAAACAAACCTTAAATGTCTCTTAACAATTAAAACAAACTCGATAACTTCATAACTACTTCCGTTTCTTCACCGGAGCCAAATAATTCCTTCCACTTACGACTTCACATTTGCTCCAGTTCTCACAGTGAGAAGAACGTAAACAAAACAGAGTTCTCTGTGTGAAGCTCACTCACGTTTTCACATTCATAAAAAATGGTATAGAGGAGGATGTAGTGAGCTCTCAAATGTGTGTGAAGCGAACCACATGAAAAACATGCAACGGTGGTGGTCGTGTGTATTTTGTGTGAAAGCGTACCTTGCAGTGTTCCAGGAGAAATGCAGGGTGCACAATGTGAACTCCTTTTTCCACTGTCTTCATAAAACGGGAAGGAATGGACTCGAAAAACGTTCGTGTCCAACTGTGGAGTGTACATTGATAAGGTAAGGGAGTTTAGTCCGATTTTCGGATGGATCATATTGTACTCCTCTTCATGTGGAGGAAGGAGTGCATAAAATTCTTGTCAGTTTTTTGTTGACTTATTTAGAACCTCTGGACTTTATGGAAGGCTGGAATTTCTCATTTAATTAAATATGAATTTAGACTCCAGACTTTTGGAGAATATGACGAAATGTGCACTCTGCACTTTAAAAAGCTAACTTCCATCACCGATTTTCGGTGGATGTTATTGACATTTGACAAAATGTGACGGGGAATAGATTCAATTTCAACTTGGAGACGAAAAATTAATTACTAACTGCTGGACAAATTTGTAAATGTGATATAATGGGGAAGCTAGGCGTTTTGGTTTTAATCGCATTGTTTGGATCTCTGAAGGAGTCCCTCCTGCCCACTGGGGTGGCTGCCACGAAGAGCAAACATGATCTCCAGAGAAATCTCAAGTACTACGAGATTCTAAGTGCACTTGATCTCACTCATCATATTGTGAAGCGAGGGGCGAATCCGAGTAATCATCCGTTTAATCATATTAAGGAGCTCCAGTTTAGAACGCTTGGGAGGTGAGCATTAATTAAAGTGGAGCTGTTAAGTGATGGATAACTTTGGAAGATTATTTTAATACAATTTTATATGTGTGGATTGCAGGGACTTTCTTTTGGTGTTGAACCCGAATCATGGGATTTTTGACTCTCAGTTTAAGGCGTTCGAGGTGGGACGAGATGGGTCAGAAGTGCCCATACAAATTGGTAAGTCACACTATACTAAAATTAGTAGAGCCTATCGTACCTACCATGTTTGGTAACCACATTTTGGGCATTTCTATTCTACACAGATCGCGACAGCTTTTATCAGGGTCGAGTGTTCGGTGAGGCGGACTCCGACGTTCGGGCCCATCTCGAGGATAATGGGGTTATGACTGCGACGATAAGGACATGGCAACGAAACGTACCACATAGAGGTACGCTATGTTTTTCAGTAGTTTGCTGGACGTGTGCAGGCTTAAATATGAGACAATAGTGTTGAATGTAATAATGTTTTGTTACTTTGGATTTCTCAGCCCTCATGGAGGCACTTGTCAAGCGGGGACCAACTAACGATGATAACGTACCGCAGCTCTGATGTCAAATACTCTTGGGATCATGAGCAGGACGACGATGTGAAAGCACTTCCGGTTTGTGCGTATGTGAAAGAGGGGAATGAAACGGTTGTATCAGAGGATGTCGGCGAGCCCAATTATGATGCAATTTTGAAGCGGTGGCGGCGTGATATTTCCATGTCAGAACGGCGCTCCTCCCTTCGTCCTCGTAATAATGGAACTCAATTTCGAAGATTATACTGTGAAATAATATGCAAAATGTTTAATACGCTTCCCTGTTCCCTGCAGAATACTTTAAGAATGGATACACTTTGTATCTAAACTCAGGCCTGAGTTCTAGTCGTAATCATTATGGTCAACGAGTCATCACGCGTGAAGCTGACCTCGTCACTGCCCATGAATTTGGTCACAACTGGGGTTCAGAGCAGTCCGTACTTTCAGCAGTTTTATATCTTCAATTTCTAATTTTTATGTAAATTATTTTTCACTTTTCACCTGCAATTTCTTTGTTTGTTATATTAATAGTGACCCCGATAACCCTGAATGTAGTCCGAGTGCTAGTCAAGGAGGATCTTATTTGATGTATACTTACTCTGTTTCCGGTTATGATCTCAATAATAAGGTTCAAAGAATTTCAGAACATTACAGAGGAATATGCTAATTCATGGGGTTTATGTGATGAAAAATATTTCATTATCGTTGACAGAGGTTTTCACCATGCAGTCTTCGCTCAATTCGGAAAGTCTTGCTGACAAAGTCAGAACGCTGCTTTTCAGAACCGGAGGAGTCCTTCTGTGGAAATCTTCGGGTTGAAGGGAACGAGCAGTGTGATGCCGGGTTATTAGGAACGGAGGATTCTGATCAGTGTTGTAAACCCAATTGTACACTTCGACCAGGTGCAGTTTGCAGGTTGGCGTTTAATGTTATACATTACTTTGCGAAATGTGTTTTTAATTCAAACAAATCAACAATCATTGCCATTCTGTATGTTTGTGCAGTGACAAGAACTCACCGTGCTGTCAAAACTGTCAGTACATGTCTGCCGGGGAGAAGTGTCGCGACGCTCAATTAGCAACATGTGAGCAAGAGAGTAGATGCACAGGAAACTCGGCAGAATGTCCCAAATCCGCACCAATGGCTGATGGAACGCCATGCTTGGAGAAGGGGCAGTGCCGCACGGGCCGATGTATCCCATACTGTGAAACGTTAGGAAAACAGAGTTGCATGTGTGACAAGTGTAAGTAGAAACAGAAGGCTTGACACCTCGGCTCCTTCGGGATTTTTAGAATTTTTATGCGATTTTGAGTACTAATTAAGAGCTCTTTCTGTTGTGTTCCCATTTTTTTAGTGGAGAACGCTTGTAAACGTTGTTGTCGCGTGCATTTGAATGCCACTTGCTACCCCATTGAGCCATACGAAACTCTCCCAGATGGAACTCCGTGTATTCAGGGTATCTGCAACAAGGTAGAGCTGAAATTCATTTAACTTGTCGTCATCCCCATCATTCTTTCAGGTTGTGTTATCTTCATTTGTATAATGTCAAATAGGGGCAATGCGAGCGCACCGTTCACGACGTGGTTGAGCGTTTCTGGGATATTATCGAAGACATTAACATTAACCGTCTCCTCAAGTTCCTGAGAGATAACATCATCTTCACCGTCGTCTTTGTCTCGTCTCTGTTGTGGATCCCTGGAAGCGTTATTGTTAGCTACGTTGACAGGCGCATACATAAATTAGTACGTAATCATGCTCACTATTAATCAAAGGATATACAGTCCTCAAGCATAAAATAAGTTTGCTTATAAAACATCTTTTCTTAATTATATATAGGCGTTAGAAGAGGACGAATGGGCGAGGAACAAGACGGATTTAATACATCCAGCCGACTCCCGTCCCGTTATTTACATCCGACCCAAAATGAATTCCGGTGATCACGCTTACGGCATAAATCAGTGACCACGTTGCTCTCCCAAGATTTTGTCATCCTTAATTAAGTTATATTGGAGAACTAATTCGAATTAAAGATCAACGTGCAATACGCTACCAGATACTGTAACTCAATTGTAAATAATCTAGTCACTCGAAACGCTGCGAACGTACTTAAAAACACTCTTGTTCTTACTATTGTTGATATTAACATGTATGCGTATGTTTATACAAGTGGAATAGTACTCTTTTGCATTCTAGAAGATAATTCTGCTTCGCAATCCGTGCGGATGACGTGATTTTGTTTTTGAGCGAGTTTCTACAATAAATAAAGCTTGCGGACTGTGAGTACAAACAATTACAAACACGTCGTATTTTCGAGCTGAGAAATGCCCTCATCAAATCATCAAATTGTGATTGCCTCCCGAAAACATCTACGGTTACATTTCCTGGGAAAACAACTTGTTACAGGAACCCTTCTTTATGTAACATTTTTTAAGAATGTCTTTAGATTTTTACGGCCTCTACAGAAAAGATGTGTTTGAAAATACATAAAAAGTGTCTAAGAGTACTTTTGCAAATCCGTGAACAAAGTACATTCCTTCTTACTTTTCTGTAGGGGATCAATGTTTGCAACAAAAGAGTGGTCGTGTCTACCACCGATATTTCACTGTCAATCACATTATATCTTGTCTGTTATATACGGAGAAATGCCAAGTGATTCATGACCAGTGCATAGGCATCTCTTTTGTGGGTACACAAACTGATCATCTCATTCTCTGAGGAGGTTGGTAAACTTCATGAATTTCTCTTTGAATTGCGTACATCCCAATTGCCTCGTTTTTTAAGATGCTTTCTCATAGTCTTCACGAGGACTCCCCATAAAATGATAAAGCTGCTCGGAAGAACCCACAAAGTATAAACATCAATATGTTACAGGGCGTAACTGAGAGCTTTCACTGTGAAGAGGAATGCTAAGAGAAAATGAAGACAATATCGAAATATATGACGAAAAAGATACGGGAGACAATTCCTACACGGCTCCAGTGTTGAAGGCATATAGCTACAAAAGTTTACAATAGATCGACAAGTACTTCTTCCTAAAAAAAATCTTTAGAATAGAATTGAGACTTTCAAAGTGGCTCACTGCCAAGAATTTCGAGCTTAGCAGCCTACACGATCATATAAAAAGTGAGTCGAGACGAGATGCATAGCTGTAGTGAACATAAAACTATCACAAATATTATTTGAAGTCAACGGCTCACATTAATCACCGAGAAAATATCTCCGAGAGAAAAAGAGAGTCGCACAAAATGTATGCGCTCAACGTGTCATGTCATTTTACAATGAATTGCTAACAATTATTTTTTGTTTCGAAAAACCTTCTGTGTCCTTATCATTGGCGTGAGATATCCTAATGAATGGCATATGTGAAGCGAGGTTGTGTTCCGGAAAAAGTATTTGAAACTTGAACGCTCAAACAAGAAGGACATGAGGAGCGGTGTGTGAGGTTTCTCGAGTTTGTTAATTAATCTTTTACAACTGCATTGTTTGAGCTTTATGA
>JAHZMW010000127.1:0-13619 GCA_027743745.1 Alloscopus bannaensis
ATAACCAAATAGCATTCTTTCGATTTTAATTCAGTACAACTATTAGTTTTTATTAACGTGTTATGTGATAAATATGAATCATGTGTATATGCTACATTGAAGTGAATTTTCACGATAGAGTTTCGAAATTACATCTGTAATTTGGATAAAATTAATGAATAGGGTCTGATGAATAAATTTGAAGGTGGTTTACTCTGTGATATGTGATTTTATTCATATTGCTACGCCTGCCGAGCACGGTGTTTACTCATGAAAATGAGTCGGTTACTCGGCGTACTCATCAAGATCCTACGCCTGCTCATGAATGATGCAACCGGTTTGGTTAAAATCTTAGGAATCGCTATTGAGAGAGTTACGTTTTTAGAAGCGGGTTTAAAGTCATAAAAGCAAATAAGGCTTGTCTTCAGCAATGACGTAATACTTGAGACAAGCAAGTGTTGGGAACAGAAAGCAGAAACCACACAAAATACATGTTTACCTCTGTGTATCGCTTATGAATGCATAAAAAATGCCTACGGTCACACTGCTCAATAAATACTTTCAAGAGGGGTTTGCTAGCTTTTAGCTTTGGGGCACATGCAAACTTGTATTAAAATGCATGGCCAGAATTTGGTGTATAAATGGCAAGAAGATTTTGAGCGATACGATGCCGTATTGGTCCCAACTTTTAGAGAAGGGGAAGTGGCTTTTTTTGCACATAAATATACTCAAGTATATCCCAACGTCCTGCAACTTTTTGCATGTTTCCAAGCCCATGTGCGCCTGCTACGTCGACACCTCCCAACCCATTTTGGGAGCCCTCGTCCACAATCGTCCGCCATTCCGTAATCCATAGGATGAGTCAATCGCGTAAGCTAGGGGGATTACGACTTACGGTTGATGTGCTCATTCTTAAGTTTAGTGTGCGGCGGTGTTGGTTGAAGGGCTGAAAAGTGCTAGCGTAAATGACTCATGACTCATCATCTCGGAATATTGTATTACTTCATCCCTCCTTTGCATTCACTCAAGATAATCAACTTCAACGGAAAGATGCAAGCCGAGAGATGACAGAATCTAGGGTTGAGTCAACAGCAGCTGTGCAGTACTTTTCTCTATCAATAGTAGACATTGCACAGAGTGCGAATGTATCAACACTACTGCGATGTGTTCGTCATCACATCAAGTACATTTAGGTTTGCGAGAAATAGCAAGGCTGACCAGTCCATTTACATGACGTTGTTGTTTGTAGAAACGTCTTGGTGGTATTTTCCTTACCACCATTTTATTTGCTTGCAAAATTTGCATATGCGACATTCAGACTACCTCGTGAGTCGTCGACTACAACAGAGTCCTGCGATTGCTTTACTCAACTTTCATCATCGAAAATTCTATAACAATAATATGTATTAATAATGATATCACATTGGAGTAATGATTACCTTTGTGAATGACGCAGCCATAAAGTACGTAAATGTTGCAACTCTCGTTCTAAATACAGGAATTGTTTACTTAATTTACTGTATACGCTTAGGTTAAAGATACCTACCATGTATACCTTTCGTTGGGATTTGCAAATCAAACAGTGAGAGTAAATGGGACTTGCCTGAATGATGTCTATTTCACTTTTAGTTTTAGTAGATGTTGATACATACAAGTAGGGTTTTATATACTTTGTTTGATAATGGAGTTTTTGAACAAACTTCCGTTTCGTTCTCTCAGCGACACTCTCTGTATTGATAAAATCTTACAGGGAAAGGACAGAATTTGCGGCACCAATTTATACGAAGTAGAGTATCACATTGTCGAAGGTTCAGACTCGACAGTTTTAGACATGCGTTTTCCCGACTTGATCATACATTCAACATCCTTGTTTGCACATATAAACGCATATATTTCATGACTCGTGAATTGTGATCTGGTTAGCGAGCGTAATGCAAATCAGAAATTCAGCATAGGTTTGGCAATATACTACTGACAGCTTTGGTATTGGCCACGGAAGATATACATTGCTGCAGAGTACATTGGCACAAAATGAGCCTAGTGATCTGATGATCTTAGCACATGTACTTTGAAAACGAGGACGGGTTGTAACTCAGTTTTCGTGCTTGTTTGACTTCAGTATTTATCTTATATGTATATTATTACTTGAATTATCTCATGAGGTCTATAAAAATCGGTTCAGCCGGAACAAGCAATGTAGCGTGGATCTGTCAACGTTGGCTTCAGCATACATTCATAAAACGGAACCAAATATTTCAGTATCTGCAAAGAGTTTCCGCTCGTTCATTACTCTTCCCTCTCGTGGTATTGCCATCAACTCATCAGTCATCTCTTCCAGAGTGACTAAACTAGGTCTGCAGCATAATCTACACGAATTCTTGTGCTCAATGAACTAATGCACATGAAGATGGACTTTGTCGAGCACAAGAGCTAGTCGAGAGTGCTGCATCCCAAAAGATTGTGTGTCCATTCAGTTTTCAGCGATTCATCAATATTATGTTATGTAGCATACCATAATGTTCACTATTGTATTCCTCGAGTTAGAGATACCCGCTTACGAAGGTATAAAGGTAGGTACGGGTGTTTGTATCGAGTCAAAAGGTATACACATACAGGTGAGAATTGACGCTCCATGACTTTTTTATATGTATAACCGTTAACAATTTTATCTGTCTAAGAAGCTCTCTCCCACGAACCCTAAGCTTGGTCAATGTGTCTGTTTGTTCATATTTTTTTCCATGCATGATGCACGCTCACAATGCAAGGTAGACTGTAAGATAAAAAATTTCATGCACTGCAGGGTCTTCTTACACTTTGATAGTTTTGTTTTCCTCCGGAATTACTTCATAAATCATTCCTTCTATAGCTTACTTTGAATTGAAGCTACAATGATGCATGTCATACATGAATATTATTCAGTATGAAAATACAGTGCACAGCAAAAATCTTCGTTGTGAACAGCGACTTTTAATCGACAACAAACTGCAGCTCAAACTGTGTTACGTGTAATTATTACATACTGCATTCACAAGTTAACCAGACTTAATCAGATTTGCAAACACGAACGGACCCGAGAAGCAGAAAGATATTCATATCATCAGACAGTTGCTGTTTTGATTCATAAATGAATTTGCAGCACGAGCCAATACAATGAATCTATTCACAAGCATGTCGAGGAAGTTCAAGTTCACGTTCACAGTTTGTGGTAGGAGAAGAATTGTGTGAACAATGAATTAAGCAGGAACTTCGTGTGCATACATACATTTACGAATCCTTTATTTCTTTCAAAAGAAGTTTTCCTAAAGTCTGAATGTCTGAAATATCTAAGCTTGACTTGCATGTGAGAAGCATGCATGAGACTTGAAGGTGTTGCCAGATATGGACGTGAAGTTTATAGACTCGATCTGCACTCTCAAAGCATTTATTGTTACGGGCTCATCAATGAAACGCCAACTTCGTTACTTTTTGCACACATCAATCTCAGAAGCTATTATAATGCTGATATGCGATTTATAGAAGCTCGCTGAAATCTCAGCAACACTCTCAAAGCATTTATTGTTACGGGCTCATCAATGAAACGCCAACTTCGTTACTTTTTGCACACATCAATCTCAGAAGCTATTATAATGCTGATATGCGATTTATAGAAGCTCTCTGAAATCTCAGCACATGATACGATAGCATAGGTACAATAATGACGCTCTCCAAAAAACTAAGTGGATAACATAGGGATCGTGCGCAACTTCTGGTAAAACTTGAGACCTTCAGGGAAGCTTATTTTAGAAAACGTCCTAAACGAAAAGGAAAACCGGAAGGTTGAGTAATGAATGCATGTGTAATCTACAGCAATGATACACACACGCATTGTTACATCTTCTACACACAGCCTTGACTGCTTACGATCTGTTTCTGTCACGTAAGAGAACATGACTCAAAATCCAGCCTTTTGTCTTTCACAGTGTTAATTCCTTTGGAGAGTGCATCAAATACTCTCCAAAAAACTAAGTGGATAACATAGTGATCGTGCGCAACTTCTGGTAAAACTTGAGACCTTCAGGGAAGCTTATTTTAGAAAATGTCCTAAACGAAAGGAAAACCGGAAGGTTGAGTAATGAATGGATGTGTAATCTACAGCAATGATACACACACGCATTGTTACAACTTCTACACACAGCATTGACTGCTAAAACAATCTGTTTCTGTCACGTAAGAGAACATGACTCAAAATCCAGCCTTTTGTCTTTCACAGTGTTAATTCCTTTGGAGAGTGCATCAAATATTACTAAATGTATTTACTAACCGACATACATACATAAGTAAACTCGGCTGAAACGTATAGTTTGTTTCATACAGACTACATTAAAATGTGGCAAACTGCACAGAAAGGAAAACGCCTAGATATAAAAAGAGACACAAAAAGTGTCTTCTTTTTTGCAGCAGGTCGCACTAAAGTTTATCTTGACCAAGAGTTTTAAGAGAGTCCTTGGTATGCATGTCCAATGTCAATAGAAGACATACAAAAGCAAAAAACGGACAAAATATTTCTATTATAAATGCAGTGTACATTTTACTGAAAATCACAATTCACAGAATAAAAAGAGGTATGCATGCGTCAGCAATTGCCTATATTCTGCAATGACACCACGATTGCCGAATTTTAGTGTAATGAGTGATGAGTAAGAGGAAATCATAAAACCGCATGATGCCATAGAACACAACATTCTAGTTTTGATTGTTCAACTTCACCACGTCCATCTGACTCTGGGGTGTATATCTGGAATATGAGCAAATCTGGAGAACTTCTGTCCAAAATAGAAATGAGCACGATCTACGTATGAGATATGTTTCTAATGCAGGCATACCAATATTGGAGTACAATTCAGCGAATTTTATAGATGAAATCAGAGTGCAAGCTTATATGAAACGATGAAGATCTCGTGTTCTGATTTTAATGGAGAAACAATGTAGTTCAGCAAATCATATAGATCGGTTTAAATATTACTCTGTCTGCACTCTTACCTGACTTGAAGATTATCGATGAAGCTCTCCATGTTGATGTTGTTGAGGAGAACAAAGTCTCCAACGCCGACATTGTCATGTAATGCCATTTTGAATAATTTTCAGATTTCGTCAAATAGATTTCCGATTCGAAGGGACACGGTTCTTTGCCCTTGTCTTTTCACCTCATATCACACTTGTTAGTGTAGAACTCACACTTGTTCTCACTGTCCGTGGAGCTTTCCAACTGTATCACTGCTTAACGAATGATGTGCGACACCAATATAATCTCGTAAAGTTGATTAATTTGCATGAAAGCATTTTATCTGCACATTCCCGGCATGTTCTTCACTATCACAAGGGATACAACTCAAGATAAAAAATGTGAACCATTCACAATGAAAAATGTCTGGCGAAAAGGGGATTTAATTCGGTTTTCACCTTTTTTATTATTACACTCGCGTATGAATATGGGATATATGTATTTTGTTGTGAATATTGCACTAAACCGTTACTCTTATGAAGTCTTGAGTGCATGTATCTTTTGTAGAGAACATGCACAAAATTATCCCCGTCTCTTTTGCAACTGTCAGTAAACTGTTGTCTTCCCACAAGTAACTGACAGCAGTAACTGTCATACAGCGAAACTGGTGTGGTGTGGTAAAACAGTGCTGAGGATTGGACTCCGTGCCCAACCTATAACTGAGAGCTCTGACTCTGAAATACTTGAATTTTCATGGATATCAAGAAGACCAGTGCTCGCTCGCTCATGTAATGCATAATCCATAGAGGCAGCGAGAAAAAATGACTGTTTTGCTCCCAGGTACAAAGCATACGAATGAATGTAGGAACGCGTATCTGCAAATGTAAACGTGCGGTTGCTCAACGTATGCGGAGTACAACTTACTACACAGTATGTGACTGTAACTCGTGCCGCGGTTACGATCTAGACGTAATGTGTGTACATACATTCTTCCTTCAAACTCATATGCCATGTATAAAAACACACTCTTTGTTGACTGTGGCATTACATTTTTGTGTAGTTAGCTTATAGGCGATGATGTATTTTTACAAATGTATGGCCATCACCATCGTGTACGTCCTCTTCACATAATACGCCAAATCTTGTAACGAAGCCCTATAACCGTAGACAGCTCATCACTGATAATAACTCTGAATATGAAAATCAATGAGCTTTTAACATTTTAATGTACTATCACTACTATCTTGCGAAAGTACTTAGCACTTAGTGTACAGAAAGTGGTCATAACAATTGATAATGCGATTTTTGCGGATTTTGATACGGAAAATAAGATTAATCATATTTTTGGACAGCAGAATATAGAAAAGCAATCCACTTCCACTTCGCCAACTACTTTTCTTTGTAGAAATCGCAAAAATGCGACAGGCTTATGATAACATGAAATTTAGGCAGCTGTCATAGATTTGGTTGGAAATGTTCCTTTTTTCAACTAATGTGCATGCACTATTTAGTTTTGCAGTAGTTTATCTGCTTCTTAAAAACAAGAAATGTCTTGTGACTTGAAGGTACATAAGACTGCCGGATTAAAGATGAGCAAGGGTTCCATTTGCATGACACCATATGGCTCCAGCATTGTTCCACAAGGGTAATCAAATAAGCAGATGACTTCTAACAGCAAATGGTAGGAGGAGTGTGCAATATGGATGTGCATTATAGCCTCCAAAAGGTAATAATCTTTAGGTGTATCTTTGCTAAATCAAATACAATACAATGCAATGAATCTTTCATGAGGGTGAAGTGTGCGTTTTACATAAAATTCCTATGTAGTTTGCCCATTAAGCTTAGAAGGTTAGAAATTATTAGATAGGTGTCTTTGCCCTGTGTTCCTACGCCTGAGGTAGTTACGGTGTAAATAGGTGTGTTGTGGTGTAAATCCCGACCCCACTTGTGTAGTGTTTTCAACTAGCACTAGCTAAAAAAATATTCATCATTCACATTACGCGTGCTTTTGTTATTTGTTAGGCTTCATTGGAGAATGGATAGCTTGGATTTGGCTGAGCTCATCACTGACATTGCATCCTCTGATGCATTGCACTCCCACAATCATTGTCCCCGCTCGTGTCCTTTACACTGTCGAGTCTGAAGGTCTTGTTACACTCTCTCATAGTTTTGAAGGTGCTCTTAATGAACTCAAATGAAATACACAGTCACCACGTTAGCTGTGTAATCTTGAAATGAAATTGGTTTGGTGGTTTTTATCAATGTATTAATGTGACATCTTGAGTGTACGTTTCAAAACGTCTGTAAGAGCGATTGGGAAAGACGTCAGTGGTAAGTAATTCATAAAATCTCAAACCGTCTGTGGGGAGAAACAACCAGTTTGTGCCTGTGATTACAACAGAGACGGAAGACAAAAGTTGTTTCTTTTGCGGATTCCAAGTACGCAATTTTGTTTGACATCAGACTTGAATCATGTTGTGCACGGCGTATGTGGCTAGCCGGAAGCGGGTGGCAGCGATTCTGTAAACATTCAACTGGATGCTACGACTATGCCATAATCTTCAGAAATTCATGAAATGGTTTTTGTTTTGCTGCTCGGGTTTTTATTTCCTGTCCGGATGAGTCCCGCATACCAAACCAATCTAATTTCTCTCTTCCCGTTCTTCAGACTAATATACACGTGGCAAAGAGACAGGATTCTATGATCAAAACTCTATATTCAGCCGAGATTCAGATATTTATTAAAGGTACATGTAAAGTTCTGCTACACATTTTCTTGGTTCTAACATTTAACTCAAACGATGAACCCTTTTTCTTTTGCATGGTTGAAATACCAGGTATTGTGTATGAAAATGACATGTTTGGACATGTGAAGAAAAAACCAAAACCAATACAAATCATTGTGCATTACAAGAACAAGAATAAAAGAATATTTATTTCGAGTTATTTTCGAAAATTTTCTCCCGATTTTTGGACGGATAGTCAATTTTGTGGCTACCTTACTGAAATACATATCGTATTTACTCCATACTTTGCATGTAATCGTTAATCTTTGATTTAGACGTAGTCGGAAAGTGCTTTTCCACCAACAGAGACCCTATCTAGTCTGAAGTCGCAGTGATAAATTACGGTTTCTGGTGAAAAGCTAGTTGGGGTAACCAGCTACTGACGTATCTCATTTCCAGCTTTTCGATCATTTGTGACAGATCTGGAATAGCATGAAGAAATGAGTTGGAAATGTCTGGAAATACTCTTTGCAGCTCGGACATGTCATGATGCTTTCACGCGGAGTGAGGTTGAAATGAAATTGTATTATTCTTGAAGACAGTCCTAATTACTGCTAATGATGAATGATCTCATAAATCAGTCATAATGACAGGGACGTGCGAATACCCCTATCAGCTTCTGCTATGGATTGTGCAGATGTGAACTAACTCCCGGAACTTGTTCCCATCAGATTTTTAAACACGAATAACTCATTGTGACCAAGCTTCATGAAACTGAGGAGTAAATTTATAGGAGCAGTTATACGTATGTATCGACTCGACTGACTTGGTGTAAGGTACAAGCGAAAGTCATTAATGATTGGACATTTGCATTGAGTCTTCGACTGATTGACGATACGTAATCTCCACTCTCTATGGATGTATGCATTTATGTATGTACCTATGTACTATGCAAGTCTTCCGTTTCGTAGTCGTACCATTTACGAGATCTTTTATAGTTTTGGAGAATTAAGTTATTGTATCAGAGTTATTGGTTCCTTATATAACCTCAGACATGAGTCAAGCTTGAGTCAAGGCATTGGTCTCCAAAACCAAAAAGTAACTATACGCAAAGAAAAAATCAATAAATGTATCTTTAAACACAGGAGGTTAAATAAAAAGATTATAATATGAAATCTTCAAATAGTCGGTTCCTTTTGAAGTAGGACAAGTGTGAACAAAAATGATTTGTAAGCCAACTTTACGGAAAACTGTTGTCTGAGGTCTCGTCGTGGCAGGTAGATCTCTGAATTGATTATCAGTGACACAATTATATCAATCTGAAAGTCCTCACTGGACTGACAAAGTCAGTTAATTAAGTTGTTACAGATTGTGAATAAAATACAAAATATGTGCGGTAGAGGTAAGAAGAATACCACCTAGAAGCCACCGACGGCATTACAAACATTCGCGTTTACTAAAGGTAAATCCAAAACTAGCCAGATGGCTGACTGCACTGACAATCTGTTAAAACATTCACACGCACAAGCATATTATGAGCTTGTGTGTGAAGTTATTCAAAAGTGTGAATATTTTTAAGCTGTATAAAAACTCTCAACGCTTACAGCATCTTTGCGGTAACGTGGATCAGTATATAATACGCTTGTCCCCTAAATTACTGACACACGCTTGACGCTACACTTTGTAAACTTACCTACGCATACGCGCAGCGTATCGTATATTCCTTGCAGTATTGTTCGTCATAAAAACATTTTGCTGATTCACAAACCCTTTTTCCACCCAACCGCCGTGCGTAACGTACACAACAGCTTTTAAAGAATGTATGACTTTTTTTCTGCATTTAACGACTCAGTATGTGAAATACCAACGGACAAGTAGCAGCTACACACATTCTACACATTAATAATGTAGAGAGCGAGAGATGCATGATATAAGGATTATCGTGGATTGTGCCTTTGTGAGACAAAGTGCTGTGAAGAGATCTGTTACATATAGGTATGAGGAAGATGTGCTTATTTGCCGTGTGTATCGTGTCTTGCACACAGTGAGCAGGTAAACCTGAGCATCGCAACGTCTGTCGAGCAGATGTTCAAAGAAATAGCAGAGAGACGGACTCTCATTATTACACCAAGGATAAGGATTGAAAGGTGTCTTTTGAAATGCATCGTGGTTTTTTTGTGAATAAGATTTTCCTTTTTGGTGCGTTTGTTGATAATAATAGTGAGAAAGGTTTTCCTTTCGAGTGAGCATGAGCTTCGAAGCTCCCTGCTCTTGTGTACATATTCAACATTTTCTTATTTCCTTTCCCCTTCCCTACATTGTTGTGTAGTGTTTCCCATTCAACTGGTTGCCGTTATTGTTGTAAATTTTTCCTGAGCTGTGTTGCTTATCATATATGTACGTGTGTATAGAGGGAGATAGAAAATGTATTCAGTCGTTGTTGCAGCTCTCGAGACCAATGTGGATTGTGTGGTGAAGGATGTAATACTTATGTGAGAGCGACTGCAGTGTTTACCACGATCCACAGACGACGCAGCTTAGAATTTCCTTTGGGAGAATCAGAACAATTTTTAAAGTGTAAATTTTACGATTTATGAACCAACCCTACACTAACAGCGCTGACTACGCTTATCGCGGTGCGGTTGTCCTTTTACTTTAAAAATGTAAAATGGGCACATTTCATTTTGAAACTTGAGTACTTTTGCACAATGACTGATTAAACTGATTGTTGGGATTACGCAGGATGTCTATTGTTAGTGTTCGTGTGCTTCGCTCACCTCCTCAAGGGTGTTTTCGAGTGTGCACACTGGGGTTTTGAGCAAGGCGTTCAACGTGAGTCGGAATTTTTTTCAACAATTTTTTCAAAATGTTAAAATGTGTAGTTTTGAAATTAATGCAACTCTCAAATTGCTTTCTAGTGTATGGCATAGGGTTAATGGTACATGAGAAATTGCATTGGTGGTGCATTCTGCATTGTGCAGGTTTCGCATTAGTATGCGCTACACGTGAGCCAGCCATCATAAAATAAGTGTGTTACATCATATAAGTGAATTCAGCGAGAAGAAGAGTTAGTTAGTGTAAGGGATTAGGGCCTAATAAATGTGTTATTTAGGCATTTGGTTCTTTGGTCTACATTTTGGTTTGTTGCACTTCCCATGATGAATATTTACTTTCCTGACGTTGTTGGCAGTTTACTAGTTCTCATCTTTGGACGACAAACGCTTCACGTATCGTTGCCCTGAAATTGCAGACCGAGACTGCAACCTTGTACTTGCCAGTTAATTATTCTGGTCTGAATTTGAATTGTGTACCAAGAAGAAATTAGAATTTGTTTTCTTGACGGGATTTATGATTAGTAATCATTTCCGAGGATGCAGATGTCTTTGATTCATTCATTCACATAGTAAACGTCTCTGTATAACAAACAGAGATTTAGTGTGTATTTAAAATTGTGATGTGTTCGGTCATCATCGTTTTCCTAAGACTAAATTCGTGGTGAATTTGTCGTCATTTGGTAAACAGACACTTTATACGTTCAATATTTG
Organism: Alloscopus bannaensis; assembly: GCA_027743745.1. Lineage (NCBI taxonomy): Eukaryota > Metazoa > Arthropoda > Collembola > Entomobryomorpha > Entomobryidae > Alloscopus > Alloscopus bannaensis. The sequence goes on from JAHZMW010000127.1 coordinate 11,232, forward strand.
TTGTAATGCCGCGTTATTATGCATTATTTTCATTGAAAGATGTTTTGTTTGTCATTTTTATTGAGAATTCAATGTTTTTTCCGTTGATGTTTCGGCTTATATATAATGGGAAATTGGTAATTTATAGTCAGTATCGCCTTATCAGTATTCTCATAAACAGTGTGACCAACTACTTAAACTTTGAAAGTTTGTTCAATCGATATGGATTTACAACGACAAATCAATTGTTCGTACATTCACTTGTACGTTCGGATGAGGAGTAATTGAAGCAAGATGAATTTTGGAATATCAACAGGATCTCAATGTTGTTGAACTTTTCGTGAGCAAATTTTGTAATTCCGATAATTCGCTTGTCTGACTAAAGAATCTCGTGTGGAGATGTGTTTGTGTAGATAGTAATTGCATCAGCTTTTTTAATTGATTTATCGATCGTGTAAACGAACTTAAACTTAACAATTCATCACATGTGTATGAATGTAATCGATACTATGTAGGTACTTGCGTTGGTAAGCAATGTACAATCAGTTAAGAGCTTGCGGTGGGGTGTTAGATTGAAAATGTCATAGGCTAGTTTGGGAAAAACATTCCAACATTTTGACAAGAATAGCAGGAATCACGTGTCTTCAGCTATTGGCATTGGCGAGAAAAATTTATGTAGGGTTCCATGATTGCTCTGGAAGCGCACTTGATTTATTTAAGGACCCAAGTTACTGAAGTATGTTCAAGTATCTAGGGATTACTGTGGTCTCTGGAATTTATTCTGGAGAAAAATATCGTCTGGTTGCGCTTAGATTGCAAGACCTTGGAACCAGCACTAGAGTAGGAAGCTGGTTGCATTATTCTGGCTGCAGCATGATAAATTCAGGATGTGTAGTAATGCTAAGTTAGTTGAAGAATGTGCGCAATTCCTGGCATGGCAAACAATTTGTCATATTTGCTTCTCTAGCTCTACATGTCATAAGTACCCAGGCATCATGTTTGTATTTTTGCAACGCTTGCAGACGTCATCAGAATTTCAAGGCGATGGTTACTCCCTCACATTCGGCATTCGTATAATTATTGCGTATTAGAATAAACTTGAAAGTACATCACATTGAAGAGATGTAGTTGGCACATTATGGGCCAGTGATGGATCTATTGCGTAACGTTTTCGTCTTGTGGATAATAAGTACTAATTTAAAAAACCAACTGAGCCCTGTCCTTTTTCTTGCCCAAGAGCAATGGCAGTGACATGGTTCGCGACTTATGCCTGTTTGAGATTGAGAGACCTTCAAGAATACTGGTACTCATTTTAAAGTCTGTATAACAAACTTTTAAAAGATCAATAGGTTTATCGTTAGCATCTCTGTCATTCACTCAAATCTGCTGGCGATGATATTGTAATAGAGTATGCTCTGCTCTTGAATTGGGCATTTCCAATGGCTGGAATTTATGTCTACTCTACTCTCACAATGTCAGTCGTTGGAATAAGCAAGTGTTGAATTTCATGTTTGTTAACAAGCCTTTTCCAGTTAACTGGCATATTTGGTGATCTGCAAGCTGAAAACATAATGCTAATGAATATCTCTCAACAAAAAATTTGACTACATCTCCTGACTAGACTAAACACATACTTCCCAAAAACTAAATAATACTGCAAAACCATGTTTTAGCAAGTCGATCACGTACAAATGTGGTGCGAACCGTGGCACTTTCACGAACGTCTGAGTTATCTATCTTTCGTCTCTCATCCTTGGACTAATTTACACTTCGATACCAGAGGAGGCACTCACTCTGTAGTTTGGACATTGGATGAGCTAAATTTTCTTCCTGCCTCAGGATTGGCATTGTTTCTGCTTTCATGTTGGATAACATGAGACGACCATGGATGGCTCTTACTTGCTTAATGGTACATCCTTCTGAACATGATACTTGTAATTCGGCAAGTGTACAAATCGAGTCAATGCTTATTTATTGAACTATAATGTATCTGTTGATAACAACAAAACAGATGGAAGAATGAAAGGAATTTTTGCGTAAATAACAACTCGGTGAAACACAGATTCTAGCAAACATTAAACTTACGGACCAGACCAGGGTGGCAACTGATTGGTTGATTATTCATCATATCATAGGCATTATATAAGCAGACGACTCAATTTATGTTTGCAAAGTTTAACGTATTCGTGAAAAACTGTATGCAGCAAAACTGACAGGATTAAGCTAGAAATAAAACTTACTAATATATTAACAGCCAAAATTTATGTGTATTACCGCATCATGTCAAATATACGCTTGTGTTCATAAGTGGTAGGGAGTAAACTAAGATGTTTGTTAGGAGACAGTAACGTGTACGACTGACAAGTAGTGGAGGAAACTGGAGCGCAGGATAGGTTGTAAATACGAGTT
>JAHZMW010000128.1:0-19186 GCA_027743745.1 Alloscopus bannaensis
AGACATGAGGATGAGACATTTAAGTCTGTACTCCTCAGAGGGTCTCGAAAAGTGTGTGCTGTAAGATTACCGCAGTTTGTTCATATTACCTACGGGACGGCAATAATACGATAAGATCCATTTTACCGAATACATGGGCTGAAAGTAAAATCTAATTGCGAGAGAAAACTCTAACTTTTCGGGAATGGCACACACAACGTGTCCTTAATGAGAGAGAAGGGCTAGGAAAAGGGTACAAGGACCTTTCTCTCGTGACATCACACTTATCAACAAGAAGAGTATCGTGGTGGCGCCTTGTTACCGAACTTTTGTGAATTCCGCACCTACTTCACACAAGTACATACTTTTTATACTTTTCGTCGTTCTTGAAAGAAATATTGAATTTGTAGGCGCTACATTGTACTTCAACCTTTGCGATTATTCAGAAGCTGGTGAGCGTCTATTGTAAGGATCGTATGTCGTCTGGCAAAGGGCAAATGTCATTTCCCTTCTGGCTAATGCGTAGGCATGTAAGAAAAAATGTAATAAGGCATCGGAAACAGAAATTCCTTCAGGCAACTCAATCGAGCGTGCTTTAGTGGAATTGAGAACTCATTCCGGTATTCCTCAGAATGTTTATGGATGTTTACTATTCATTTTATGACGTTTTTTTGTCTGCTTACGAAAAGCTTTTGTATACAATGTGCTCAAGACGCGAGGATTGAAAAGACCCTTAAACATTTCATTACTTTCCATCAAGGATCAAAAAGCCATGTCTTATTTTCATGGATTACTCTTCCATACATAAATATGTCTGGAGGAGACGAGCCTTTTGACGCACATGACACGCTATTTCATTCACAATACCGAAACATGCCTGTGAGCCTTTTGTACATCATCCTCCTTCCGTGATCCGTGGCAATACAAGTTTTTATGTCATTGTGAAATCTTCTCTCGCAATTCTCTACAGCAAATAAAATGGCGCTGCTTCTCTAGAATTGAAATGATAAGCTTGGAAGTCTTATCCTGCGCGAAATTATTTCCACGCGATTTTCAATTTGAAATTGAACAATACCTATACATCCCTCCGCATTTCATGAAACGGGGCTGATTAGTTTCCTTTTAAAGAAGGTAGTTGAACTCTAGTCACGTGGAGTGGAATGTGAAATACAATTTCCTCGACATTTCCCTCAATTTCTTATTTTCAAGAGGGATGGTGAGAGTACTCGAAATAATGATTGTGTTTAGAGACTCCTTACGTGTGCAGGTAATAATGTTATTGGGCAGGAAGAAGAAGCCTTAATTTATCCAGGTTTTGGCCTTGACTGTAAAAACAAGTTTGTACACTACATCAAAGCAACTCAATTCATATTCTTTGGCGAGCTGGAAAAAGTAAAAACAACGTCAATCTTTTATTTACAATTACTCACACACAAGCACAACTCATTTGTCCACCTTTTTCCATAAAACTTGTCTGTTAGTCGAAGCGGACAAAATGCTTTCACTTGCTTTATATTTGTGGATTTTTTCCTTCCTGGCAAATTGCACTGAAATAATATTCGATACTCTCGGAAGGAGATGAGGTTTCCCTCAATGTTTTATTGAGCCCGTAACATAACCTGTGATGAATTTGTATGACTGTTGATTACCATCAATAACATATTACCTCCAGCTTCTCTACACAAGGGCAATTCTTTCAAAATGATTTTCTTAGAAAAAGAGCAAACCTTCAGACTTGAGTTCAGACAAATCAGCAAGAAAATTTCACAAAGGCGAGGAAAATCCACTTACGCTCTCCCGCACACTTATGGATGCTATATATAGAATGGTTTGTGGGCCACGTTTTATATGTCCCTTGCTTACCAACACATTCACATATTCCCCACGAAATTAATATAAAGCTTAATGAATAGTGTCTGAGAGCAAAGTGAATTCTTTCCTCCTTTCTTCTCCTTGAAACGAGCAAAGTGCTCTACAAGGACAAATAAGGAGAAACGAAGAGAGAGAACTTAGGAAAAGGAAAATCAAGTACGTGATGTGAAATCAATGTGTGGGGTCTTCACGTACCCTTTCCATTTCACGTTTATTATTTCCCGTGAAAATTGCGAGGTGCGATGTATGCACACTTCCACAAAAACGTCGAAATCCTCACTCATTTTCTCTGTGGTCATAAAATAAACCGAGATAATGCACTCGAATATATTCTCTGGCTTGTCATTCATTTCGAAGAAATTGAAGGAAGGAGCATACCTGTGTACAAAGTGCAAATACTGTCTCGACATTTCGAGGAAGTTGAAGACGTGCCTTGTATACGAAATTGGAAGGTGCAAATGGAGATTTTCTTCACAAAAAATTTAAAAGCATTACTTGATGCCAAGGCATGGTTCTTCACGATATGATGTCAAAAAATGTTGTAGATTTATTTTTGTGGGCTCTGTAGCCTTCACCCGTTTTCGTTGAACTCTAGAAAACGACTTTCACATCTTCTATCAAGTATGGAGAAGGCCTGCAGGTATTCTTAAGTAAGTTTGTTAAATTTCATTAGAAAACGCAGGCATAAGAATTCAATGAGCACACATTGAATTCTCTGGATGGTCGGAGAAGCATTCCCAAATTCCATTTGGATTTCAATGAATTTTTTGTGGCTTTCCCTGTGCGAATTAGGACAGAGTCCATGTTTATTTGGCTTCGTCTCTTTATACCGGTGGAACCTCTAAAAAGCAGGTCTTTCTCCACCATAATATTATGGAAGTGTGCTGCACCAGCTTCTGTCGGCTTTTTGTGTTCGCATGCCGAGACACACTTTCATAGAACACCCTTGCACTTGTGATGTTAAGCGGATCCGAACACGAAAGAGAGAGATAGGATGGGAAATTAGCATGATTTTGCTTTTCTTGTATGTATTACTGAAGAATCCCGTTTTGTCCTGATCACGTTGTGAGAGCGTGCAGAAACGGGAGAAAATTTTTCCATTACAACCATAATAGAATAAAAGGGTTGTGCTTGTTTAAGTAAAGAGGAAAAGAAAGGAGAGCAAAAAAATATGTGTGAAGATGTAGATGGACCCTGAGGAGCCTTTCTCATTTTTTCCGCTCCTCCGTTGTTCCACCTAATAGGCTTTACAAATGCTATTACGTGGATGTGACAGCAATCAAATGAAGTATGAAAGCAACTGAGCTCCACATCCATTCCGATGAACGAGGCAAGGATAAAAAAGAGAGAAAGCTTACTTCTTTTGAGTACAACCATTATTTCAAGCATAACAAAAGAAGACAGAGAAAATGGGGTAGCGCAAAAAAAGAAGGCAACATAAAACTATTACTTTGGCGAAAAAAATCATCATAAACATATTAGTAATCCCTATCTGTGTTAAGTTCTTTTTCTCTCATAACTATCTTGATGGCTTTGCTTTCTTCGTGAAGCCACTTTTAATTCACAGTGTGGCTTGTCCTTTTTTCCGATAAAATTTGAGGAACGATACGTTGACTGAAAGATGAGGAATTTCGTCAATGCAGACTTTCTCTGAATAGTAAAAAAAGAGTTACTCTCTCGGAGATATGACGAACCAACTTGAAATTTTAATCACGACAATTAGACCTCGACGAAAAGAAGTTGGATGAATTTTTCATGAGTCGCAAGTGAACGGAGAGGCTGTTAGATTTTTCTGGATTCCACGCGTGTAGTCCAGTTTATGTCCTCAGGACGAGAGCCTGCTTGTAGACGATGAGTGTTTACTTTCGCCAATATTAACATACCTAATGGTCACGCGGGTATTTCGACTTAAATGCTGCATCCTGCTAACCAGAGGCTGCGTGCATTTTTTTGGGGAGAAAGTACTAAAAACATAATTTCCATAGCTAGACTCGTTTACCAAAAAAATACCCAAACCGTAGAAAACGAGACTGACTGCATGCTTTTGTTGTGGTAGCCTCGTTTTCCTTTTAGAGAGAAAGTCCTGGATTTAGTTGCCTCCGGAAAGTCCATATATCCAGAGAATGCGTAGAGCCCGATGAAAAGCTGTGTTGACTTGAGAGCTTTTGAGGTACAGAGAGTACTCGAGAGTAGCATGAATGACGAAAAAGTTAGCTCTTCTCTCTGTGCTATTATGCGGATGTGTATACTTTTCTGGGAAAGAAAACTGTCCCACAAGCTAACACACATGAATACTACTCCGACTCTTACGACTTTCTGGAAAGTACATAATATGCCGGTATTTGTGTTTAAACCGTAATGGGGAGCATAAAGGGAGGATAAAAATGGCCATTTAGCCTCCACTTGAGTAAGACAGTTGCCTGGTTTTTCCATCTACTCATATTACGGAGTTTGCTGGGCACTGCAGATTTTTTGCCAAAGATATCATTACTGAAAAGCCGTGGAAAAGTGTGATTTATGAATTTGTACAGCTCCCCTCCTCTCTCTCTCTTTATATGAGCCTTGTGTTTGTTGAAAGGGCGCTCATTCGGACGGAATTTTTGCTGAGATTTTCGCTCCACACCAGCTTCGTCAGATCTGCGTGTCGCTCGACCGTGTGCAGCTCTAAACGTGTGTAATGCTTCGGAGCAGGGAATATGGGTTTAATTTATTGCAAAAAACACAAGCCTCAAGCCCTTTCTATAGGTACAAAGGATTTATGAAATCAAGTAATTTTCTCATTCATAAAGCAGAAGGATATTCGTTCCTTTTGTAATAAGACAGGGCAACAGATTGCGAAAAGTGTTGCGGAAACAATGGAGAAAGGGAAATCTCATTGTCAGCAGTGTGTTTACATTATGAATTTCCACTCTCAATTCAGCATCAATTTCCTCAATGATAGCGTGATGTGATGAAATAGGAATGTACTCGTTATAATTGGTCTACTTTCACTTGATGAGAAGAAAGGAGGGAGCGAGTATTTCTGCAAACTTTCCAAATTAGCATTCATAGATTCGTGCATTAATTAAAGCTGTCGTCGCACTTTTCCTTTGTGTCGACACCGCACCAGAATTGTAGTCTTGTGCAAACAGTCAAGAATTAATTACACTTTTCCCTTCACTCAAAAAATTAAGTTTCCATTTTCCCTGTATTCTTTCCCGAAACTGCTACACATGTCCAAGGAGAGCTGTTCCCCCTTTGTGAATTCGGATATGTAAATATTCTTGAAACATTTGAATATCACGCGGATCTTCCTCCGGAGCTTGAAAATTTTCCAAAGTTTTCATAAGAAAAAGGACAAAAGGTGGTGAGATGACGTTTTCAGCTCTTTATTGCCACCTTCCAAGAAGGGAAGAAGAGGGGTGGACTTTCTTGTCGATTGCTATTGGAATGAATAATTTCATATCTTTTCGCATAGTTTACAGGGAATGGAAAATTACAAAGTTTGTGGTCCACCAAAAAGTTGGTTTTTCATAAGACAAAGTTTTCTTCGCGTCTTTCACACTTCACATCAATTCCCATAATTTCTTCTCATTTTCTTTGAGCCACAATTTATTTATATAATCCTGCCTCCTCATTATCCAATCTCAGTACTCCGACAGAACTTGAAACAGTTTTTGCTGTGAGAAATGTATATTTTATATATTGCTTCTCCTAAGAAAAGTCCGAGTTTAAATTAGTGCTTCTGTTTGATGTGACTCACTGTAAGATGCGACTTTCTCGATTTAGAAAGAGGACATCAAGACAATCTTGAGATCCAACATCGAAAAGTCTCTTTTGTCTAATTCCTGCATTCCTTCTTCTCATTCCCCTTTTATTAAGTGCACAAACAAACAAGAGGAATGAGACACACGGATGAAAGAGAATCGGAAATTTTTTCTCTCAGTATATTTTTAGCAGGTGCTAGAAAATTCGTTTAGAGATATACCTACATCCTTAATGTATATTTCATCCTTGAGTCTTCTCTAGAAAGAGGATTCCATCTCAGGAATGTCATTCAGAAGACATTAGGAGAGTATGTTGGTGGTGGAGTGTAGCCTCTGGAGACATCCCGAGTGTTGTGTGAGTGAAGCTCTCTTTTCATCACAAACACAAAAAACTTGTATCTAAATCTCTTCGGAAAAAAAATGAAGGTAGAATGGTGGCTTTCACTGAGACTACACCTCAGAGTAGAAGGACATGTTTTTTTCTCTGCCAGCACTCTGAAAAATCGGAGGGGAAAGCAAGAGGAAAAGATTTTTTTTTGAGAAGTAACAAAGCCTCCTTCATTTACGCCCTGCTTCCTGCCTAATTGCAAAACTTCGTCTTTTCCATTTAGACTCTGGGTCCTCATTCTTCTTTTTTTAAGTCTTGTGTATATCTATGTATAGCATATATGGATTTTTTGCGCTGAAAAATCACTCCGAGAGTAAAAGAAACTGAAAAAAAAAAACATTCCTTACATTTGAAAGTTTTGGGACGCGTAATTGTTTATCTCCTTTCTCATTTCACATGTTCTCGCCTTCCTCGAACTGAAGCCCAAAATATACGAGGAGGGGAGGAATAATTTTTGAGTCAGGAGTAAAAAGCTTATACCATCGTATACGACATGTGTATGCAGAGGGTCCTTACAACCAATCAGTATCACAGTCCGGTGCACACGGAGCAAAGAGGAGTGAAAAGGAAATCTCGGCAGAGAGATGGCCATGTTTCTCAGTGATCACCGAAAGTGTCACTCCCACCAAACTACAAAGTGGATCAACGATGAAAAATCACGTTTTCCAAGCTCTGGAAATAGGCACAAGGGGAAAAAATTGATTTTCTTGTTAGTGTAAAAAGAGTAAGTGGACAAAAAGGATCTCCGGATATGCAGGAATGATATAAGGTATACTATCCCATTAAGCAAATGCGGGTTTTGTACAAAAAGGGAAGATACGTAAGACGTAGTTTGCCTACAGTGTTATCAATGTATTCACGGGAAGGTATCTTACTGGCATTAGACACAATGGAGAGAAGTCACCACAAAACTGAAATGAAAGGATTGAATAAAATATCAAAACCCGTAGAATTCGATGTATAACATATAGAATGCCGAATGTGAGCACGATTTCTTTGGAAAAAATTCAAATGAGGATTAAAGTACTCTTTTCCATTCCAACTATTTTACTTGAAGAGCCTTTCCGGTTTTAGTGCCTCTCTGCCTTTTGGTATTTGGGTGAACAATATCAAATGGGAATAGTTTCTGGTGACTTTTCCCTCTTTCTCTCTAAACACCACTTACTTCAGAGAGAGTCTGTGTATCAGGTCAAAACCAAAGGGTATACTTATAGGGATGTTGAATGGAAAAGAGTTTTTCTTCCCTTCGACCACACATTCCAGAAATTCTTTCAATTCTTCTCCAGTCTTCGAGGGAACAACAGACGGTTTCATTTTTAAGGGGCGGAACTTGAGAGAAAATTGTATGCGTCGGAAAGTGAAGGGGTTCTTTCCGTCCAAAAGGGACACCGTTTTTCCTATGAGAATACGAGTCTTTTTTGATCGAAACAATATTTCGAATATGTTCAAGTGTTTGCTGGATTCAAGAGCTCCGTATCAATTCCGTCCACATCGTCACTGCATTATGCCGCCTTGCTGATTTCCTTGAAAACGGACTTTTCTTTTATGCCTTCTTATGTGTACATGCTAAAACATCAAGTTAGTGGAACAAGCAGATTTTCCTAGGCACACATACCTAAATATGTATCAGAAAGAGAAAAGAAGGACAGAAATACTTGGGAGCACTCTTCCAGAGAATATTTGACAGTCGCATAATTTCCAATGATTGTATTTACATTGGATGGAAATCGCAAAGATATGTGTAACCGAACACATGCCATCATAATGTGACTGTGTGCTTCACCGAACAAAGAACTTGCAAAACTTTCTTTAGAAAAAAACTTGTGGTAGGGGGAGGATTGATTTGAGTACAAAACAAACGGAAAGACAGATGAGGAGCATCTTTTCGAGAAAAGAGCCAGGCTCATGTCGTGGAATGGCATGTGCAAGTTTTCCATTTGTGATTACCCGAGAGACTTCCACCCATACGTGTTTGCCTATTTGATGTAAAAAAAAAAGTTGAGAATTTCTTTCTTTAAGTCTTGTTCCTGCCACGTGACGAGTAGGAACCACCGCGTTTTGGTATGTACATATGGATCCAGCATTTAAAACTTTTCTGCTTGAATTTGCACTGTTGCAAAATGTATGACAAGTTTTTCCCCTCTTAAAATCCCCAAGCTCGTATTATACGCATTTCTGTACTCTCCGATGGTGGTACGGTGGTTCGATGTGCGGTGGTGACTACAGGCAGTGTGGAAACGGACTAATCCAAGTTGGAGAATATCTTTTTTTCCTTTTGTCGTTATCTTATCTGCCCGGATCCATATCTCGCTGTCATCAAACTCGATGTTACCTGTAAGGCTTCATTTTTACAACTTGCGGCTTTACTCAACCACCCACCCTGCCCCTACTGCGATATAAAGTATAGGCTAAGCTCTATGGTGGAATCGTCTTCTAGATTTTCTATTTTGCTCACTCACAGTTCAATCTGAATAACGAGCCATTTGCATTCAAATTTATTCCCGGATAGATTGTGGGAAACGGAGAGGCGCAAGGCAAAGTCGGAATGACAAGAAAGAAACTCACACGGGAGATATGTTATGGTAGACACAGTGTTGTAGATGTAAAAAAGCCCTATGACAGCCAAAGACCAATCCTATTGTAAGAGAGAAAGCTAAAATAAAATTTCTAGCATTACTATGCGTGCCAGGTATATCTGTGCAGTGTGCAGACATGTTGGCGACATCAGAGAGTCTCTCTTTGATACTTTCTTTGTGAAAAATATATTTCCAACGACAAAAATACGACAACGATCCCTTTGAAATCCGAAATGCGTTTCGAGTGAACTCCAGGAAAAGGAACGTCATTCGTACGGCCTTTGAGCTGGTGCTCAAGTTTCGCATAAAAACCTTTGTGCAACACTTCACAAGATGCCTATACGAGGCCCAAGCATCTATATTGTGCGTTACTTAATCTTTCCTCGGATCAGCAAGGGCACACGTGGCAAGTCGATGGGAGTCGTGTAGAAATGCCAACTCTAAAAAAATGTTGAGGTCTCCACGTACATATATTAGATCTCCAGAGAGAGTTGTGATGGTCATCAATTCATGCCTTGTACCTGACGTTTACAATGCTCACGTATAATGAGAAGCATGACAATGCACAGATTTGTTCCCAGAACGAGTTCCGTCCAGTTCGGAGCTCTTTGTGTGCCAACGTTTTTCGCTAAGGATCGGATTAATGACCCACAGATAATCATGTATCACATCTCGCACACTCGCGGAGAGTGTTGTATTATTTCGTAGAAAGGATTGGAGTTTGTATCATTAGTATCATTATATCATGCCAGAGACTCACGTTCGCACATATATATCCCGGTATGGGTTTTGTGGACAGGTATAATTAGTATTGACGGAGCAATAAATCTCAGCGATTTTCCACCCGTTTCCCAAAGAGCTCTTCACATTATCCTTGCGTGCTTTCCAAGTGAGATCCGAGAGCTTTCCAGGAGTTGTCGTAGAGTATGCATATGGATGCTCAGATTCCCTTGCGATTTTATCCATGTCCACCGAAATGATGGGAAAAGCTCGACATTTATCTCAGGACACGAGGAGAGCACCCAGGCTTATCGTTACACTTTATTTATAACATTTACAAAGTACAAAGAAACACACGTCACCCATCTCTTCTCTCGACTGCCTTTCCTGGACATAGCTCGAGCTTAATGCACTTTGCACAAAAAGTGTGGGAGTGAGGAGGATGCCTACACGGAAAAGGGAAACGTAGAAGAGAAGTTTTTAATTGGATTACAAAGTTATAAAATAATTTTGTTAATTACAAACACCCATAAATTCTCAATGGTCCTTTTCCCTTCCACTGATTTACACTCCTTTTCTCCTTCAGATGACTGTTGCGTAAGCTGGAGTGTATGGATGTATTTTAGTACACTCCAGTCTTTGTGTAAAGAGAGCGAAGGATACAACGCAATGCTTGCATACCATTAGCATTGTATTTTCGGGGAACATGTTCATTCCAAATTTATTTATGCAGATCATTATTTGCTACCTTCACAAAAGAGTCTCGCAGGACAAGCAAAGGCAAACACAAGGGCCGCGAGACAGCCAGTATTTAGTATCCTCGAAACCATTTCCGAGAAGGTCGGACCACCAGGAAGTGTGTGCACTGGTGGGCAAATGTGTTAAAGAAACGTGGAAAGAGAGTGAGCGGCTTCGCAAAAAATGGAAACGCAAGTCATGTAAAGAGGCTTTGTATATATCTTTTTCCATTCCATCAGCTTTCATCTTTCGGAGATAAACGTCTGCAGAAAGCTGTGTGGGCTAGATGCTTTCCCTCCCGCCGATGCTGCCGGCTGAGCCACTTATAACTTAATCAAGAGATTTAGAAAGAGAAGACAGAGAGGAAATTGTGCGGGTGTTTCCAGAATGGATGGTGTGTGTCTATGATGAGATGTGTTTGATCATGATGATTCATGGATGGAATCGTGTGGAATAGAGGCAAATTGCTGGAAGCGAGTAAACTCCAGGAAAAATGGCCTGTCATTATGGTTTCGCTTTGCACGAGCATGGCGTTTTAGCATTGAGTGCTGCACGTGAGTGCTGGAGAATCGAAATTTGACTTTTCTTCTGAGAGGAAACATTGCTACAACACAGAGTCCAATATGTGGTGATATTATGTAGAAACACAGAACTTGATAAAATCAGAGAAACAATGATTTTTAACAACAAGAAAAACTTCAGGATGAGACCTTCACAGCAACAATTTTTGTACTTTATCAACTGAATTTACTATTGACGTTAGAATTACGTTAATTTCATAATATTGCTTATAATCATTAGAAATGCCTTATTATTGCTTTAACAATGATTTAAAGTAGCACCCCAACTTCCAATATTCCTTTCAAATATAAAAATCCTCTTTTCATTGTCATCCATCAGAAGGCACGTGCAACGAAAAGCTGTTCTATGAAGTTTTTTTTTAGTAAGTCGACCCCAAGACAGAGCCGACTTCATTTAATTTGCAAGCACAGAGCCAGTTAGTAAGCTTTTACGAAGAAGAAGCAGAATTTTAACAGCTTTTTTCTGGCAAGGAACGTGCTTTGTAGAACTGACAATGAAACGCCAAAAATAAAGATGGGGCTCCCAAAGTCTGTCAGAAATAGCGGGAATGATTGCTCCAAAACTTTTTGAAAGGCAGCCTTGAGAGAGTTGAAAGGGAGAGTGAAAGACCCTAGTCACCTTTTCAAGTGCAAGTTTGCATGCATCTCAAAATTACATTAGCGTCATCAACTCCGTAATCCTATCAAGTGAACATTTTGGACTGGAAACTTTTCAGATGATGAATGAAATGCACACAAAATTTCGTTAACATTCACAAAAGAGCCTTCTGCCCACGGAGAGAAAGCTGCTAACTGGATACGCACTTTGTTCGCAAGCCGATTTTTGTAACTATTTACATGCTAAAGCTATTGAAGCGAGAGACCAGCTTTTTGTATAGCAAATGGCAATTACGATCCAAGACTTGAAGGGAAAGTGTTGTGCACTCCCTTGAACAGATGGTTGTGTTTCGTCTCACACTCGAGTCTGAAAGAGGTGAAAGGCCTTACAAAGGCATCCAACTGAAAATTCGTCAATTCCGCTGGGATATTCATCCACATCAGATTGCATTAAAGTGAATTTCGCCTTTCTCACAAGAAATGTATGTGTACGCGAATTCTGCTATCGTAGGCGAGAATAAGTTCGTTATCACTCGTTTTGTACATCCTTTTCTAGTGTGTAACGAAGAATTTCAAATCACACATCTCCACCCACACCAAACGAGTACAAAAATATGCGTGCTTTCTTTTGTGAAAAGCACTTTGACGTTGAGCATACTTCTTTTGACGCATATAGGGATTTAGGCACATTTCTCAGAGCGACATTACGCATTTTCCACACTGAACGGGATCCTGTTACAGGATTCCTGTAGCAGACCATTGTAACAAGCTGAAGTAATAAGGCTTNTTGAGCATACTTCTTTTGACGCATATAGGGATTTAGGCACATTTCTCAGAGCGACATTACGCATTTTCCACACTGAACGGGATCCTGTTACAGGATTCCTGTAGCAGACCATTGTAACAAGCTGAAGTAATAAGGCTTTTTTGGATTAAAAAAAAGTTCACACAGCCTTCCCTTTTTCAACGTTCTCCGAAATGCATATTTTATGTGGTGAAATCATCGGGTTGTGTGATGCTAAAATATGTGGGATGTAAATGCATGTTGTTGTACTTTGTGCACTCTGAAGCAATCCTGGTGACAAGACAAGGACAAAGGGAGTGGAGGGGAAAGGATGCATCCGTGAATTTTAAGTAGCTTCTTCTATCCCACGCAGCAAGTGCTTCTTAAACACTCATCAATTTTAATAGAAGCTGTATAATTTAAAAAATATACAGCCTCCTCACTCCCACAGTCCCACACCCTCTGCTTCTGTGTTTACACATTGTGACAGAAGCAAACAAAATTAATACGCACAAGAGAAAATTCCCGTTTCCACACAAAAAAATTTCCACCCTTTCTCCACATATAATGGGGAGGAAGAACCGAGGCGAAAATTTCCAAGTGAGAAAAAATCATTAAAAACCACAAAGAGCTCTGGGAGAGAGGGGAATGCGTAGGCTGTAACTGTAACATACAGGTTCGTAAACTTATAAAAAGCTGGAGGAGTTTTCCGTACGTATTTTTCATTTTGTCTCTTTTTTCCAAAAAAATAGCTATAAAAAGTCACCCATCCTTCGATCGAGAGGGAAAGTGTGGAGTAAGCGGACAACGGTGAAAAAACCGCAGGAACATGGCTTCAACCAAAATGAGTGATTCTCTGTGATGTCAAATTAAAAAGAGGAAAAAACCTGAACAAGAACACGTTTCAACTGAACACGATCCGATTCTCTGTGTACTTTAAAAGTTTTCTCTGGTTTCCTCTCTGCCTCTCTGGCCGATCCGGTGGACGTGTTTGAACACTTAAAAAATCCACTCCTTAATTCACCCTCTCTTTTGCTTTGGTTCGTTTCGCATTTCTACAACGCACATTCACTGCATTTCACAGCGTAATCTGATGTAAGCCAATAAACGAAGTAGTATACTCTGAAGAGAAAGCTGGAGAAAGGAGAAGAAAGCAATTGAAAATGCATTTAACTTTTTTTCGTGTTCAACTCTCAGCACCACTATTTTTGGGCTCTGAGCTTCGAAGCTGTGTACGTGACATGAAGCTCGTTCAATCCATAAATGTGGAGATCGTGCATGGAAGTCAACACGAGTTATTTTGTTTACTCTCTTTTTGAAGGGGCGTGTTTCGCTGAAGGCTGGAAAACAGTAGAAAAAAATTGGCACAGCTTCTCTAACAACAGCGACACTTCATTTCCAAAAAAGTTTCTACGTTTTCTCAGTTCACACATTTTCGATTTCCTCGTTTGTTGACGCCATAAGAGGGGCGTCTCATAGTTCAAAGGACGCTGATGAAAACAAGAAGAACATACACAATTTTACGGCGTTGTTGTGTGCAAACAATTGTGAAACAGAAGACAAGGCAAAAAGGCGGTATTGAAGATGTTGTTCATTGTTCCTGCTTTCTCCTCGCGTATACAATACACACGGTGTGCCTGTAGAAAGTCATACTGTTTCTAAGCTAAAAAAAGTCGCCTGCTGGTAAAGTTACAAATGAAGTACTAAATTACAGCGACCTGTCAGCATTCCTTTTTCTGTTGCACACACATGGTGTGCCCTTACAATTGTTACACTATTTTTCTCTCACTCCCCTTTGAAGATGAGGTTGATTCTTATTTGAAGAGTTTTTTTCCTATTTATTTTTACGTTTACGTACACTTTTTTTTATCTAAGAGAAAACTTTTTTCAAGCTGTTGGTACATACATAGCATGTTTGCTATAGTGTAGTAGTTGGTTCGCAAAAACATGCGAAATGTTTCCCAACTTCCCTTGTTTACCAGAGACTTGTGACTTTTGGGGACAACACTGGTGATAATTTCCCAATTTTTCTGCTTTCTCCCTAGTTTCTCTGACTTCTTCTTTTCATGTCAGGAGATGCCTCCTGCGCACAAGACTAGACTCCACATTTTTTCTGCTCCTCGTGTCCTTGTGCATCTAATGACAAGAAAATTTTTTTTTGGAGAGTTCCTTTGTTAGGTGCACTGGTAGAAAGTGAAATGGTGAAATAACAATTTACTTTCTAGAAGATGATTTTTAAGTCTTGTTGTAATAAAAATAGCTCTTACTTCATATAATTGACAATCGCGTTTCTGTTCTAATAAAGAACAAATTCAATGAGACTTTAAAAAGTTTAAACTATATCCGAACTGATAATTATATACTTAACATCTATTGAATCTTCCAACCTACGATCAATGAAAAACTTTACTAATGCAACCTATTGTGAAATTTGTTTGAGCCATTGCGTTTAAAAAAAATAATGTCGTTTTTATGAAGCTGATGCGTTTCTGTAAATCAGCTTGCTATAAAGTTCCGTAGGAATACCATTATTGTATGTAGAATTTGCTCTTTATTTAAATAGATTATAAATTGAGAATGTGAGTTTTTTTAGTGCTCAACTGTCCACGACAGACTCATTTGAATGAGGTGCACAATTTAGAGAACGCTTTACAATGAAAGAAAGTCGTTTCGAAAGAATAACCGAGCAACAAAACAGACTATACAAAAACACTTCGTTTTCCCAGATGCAATAGTAATGATACTGCGGTTTGTTTAGCCAAGCATGTCCCTCTCTCATCCGCATACTAACGCCACCATTTAGACTCTCGATGTGTAGAGAACATCTGCACTTTAATGTATTACGCATTCCTATTTATCTACTATTCGCTTTTAGTCTTTTTAAATAAACCTTTTATCCCTGTATATAGACCGTTTTCCTGATGCAGTATGTATCGCCTTGTTTGTACTGCAACAAAGCGGACTTCACAATTACTATCTCGACTCTTATCGAATCTACCACATCTATCTCTCTCAAACACACTCTCTCTCCTTCCTATGTAAAGTATTCATTGAGAGCCATTTGCCCAGCTGTCGTGCTGTGGTTCTCGTACATAAAAAAACTAAAAAATGCTACTGGTTCCCTGTAAAAATTGCGACAGGAAGACGGGAAAAACGAGAGAAAAGAAAAAACCTCAGCAGGACGAGTCTAGTCGACCACAGACAAACCATGACATTTTAGTTTGACACAAAATGAATGGAATGACCAAAATCAATCTCCAAATGGCGACAATCCTTCCGCCGCCTCCGAGTATATGGGCATTCATGTACATTTTCCCATATATCCGTATTCGCTCACTGGTTCAAACTGGGCACAAGAATCTATTTAAATATGGGCATGTACGGAGAAGTATGTAATTACATTAGTCCTCCTGCCATCGAGACATTTTTACTGGAGACAGCGAGCATATTAAGGACACGCGTAGGTTTTTGGTAAAGTCCATATATTTGGGGAGAAGTCGAAGGAGAAAAAAGTTATCGCGCAATTAAGCCATGCCTTGAAGAGCACGAAGAAAAATGTCAATTTTGCCACACAGAGCATTACAGGAGAATCATGCTGCGCAGTTGAGTAAGAGACGCTTAAATTAATACTGAATTAACAACTTTCTTCCAAGAGTCTGTCGAATTCCGCGCCTCGCTTTGTCCATTAAGGCTTTATTGCGATTGCGACTATACGACACAACAGGAGCACCCATAATAATATGCATTTTCTTGACAAGGTAAAAGCGAGAGTAGCAAAAAAAACATGCCACCTTTCTCTGTTTACCTTGAAGCAGATGTCTTCTTCTGATGTACTTTACAAGGGCAAACCTTTCTCCTTCCAGCAAGAATAATATCATGACTCTTATTATTATGTATATTGTGATTGTGTGCTTTTCCAGGGAGAGAAAGTGGAGAACGTGCGCAATCTTTTGTGCAAGCCATTAGACACTCAAGTGTCTCCATATATCGCACTCGGGGTTCCGTCTAAAATGACTTGGCTAACGACATTACCTGCTGCCTATCTTTATTGTATTGCCTGCTACTTACCACCCGAAAGCATTACTCTCTCTTCAGTCGTTCCACTTCAGAAATGCGTCCTTTCAACTGGTTAGCCGTTTACACGAAGAAAAAAAAATATGTAAAACATGAGGCAATCCACTTTCTCTTTATGAAGCCAACTTATTCCACAACCAGTGCATAAACTATTGAAGAAAGGAAAAACTTTTCTTGATATTTTTTTTGTTTAATTTTATGTGGAAAATGAATTGATGCAATATATTACAAGAACATATTATAATAAAATGAGAGAGAAAGCCACTCTCATATATATCGTAAGAGAGAGAAGAATATCAAGAAAATATTCATAAAAGCTTTCATTTTATTGGAAAAAATAGAGAGCGGAACTTGCCATCAGAGAACCTTCCTTTTCCGTGTCCGATCAAGAAATCTGTGACAAAAGTGAGCTGATATGGGGCTCACTCTGTTGTGAAAACGTCTTCTGCAGGGAGTCCTCACTTGAAGTCCACGGAAAAGTTTAAAACTGAGGAAACTTTGTTTCCCTTCCTCTTCCTTGCTTTCTCAGAGAAAAAAATTACAGCCTTCCATTCTATATTTTATTTATGAATTCCTGGCAGAGAAAACCTGCATAACAATGGGTCGGAAAACAGTTCAGAGGAAGACGGTAGTTGTTACACAAAGTTTGAAGAAAGTATATTATATCCTGCTCATTTTTTGAATCAAATTCATGTTTCGAGGAGACATTGACTTAGGTGCCTAATCAACATCAGGAGGTTGATGTAACAGAAAGCTTTAAGACTTTCTCCGCGTGCCTATTGTGATCTCGTTAAATGTCATTCTATCATATATCATCTACAATATCCCTATATTGATGAAAGTTGTAAAACACTGAAATACAGGCAGCTTTCTCCCGTCAGTTAAAAAAAAGTTTTATATATTTAGTTAAATGTCATTCTATCATATATCATCTACAATATCCCTATATTGATGAAAGTTGTAAAACACTGAAATACAGGCAGCTTTCTCCCGTCAGTTAAAAAAAGTTTTATATATTTTCTTGAGTTCTACACTCGTGTCGGCTGATATAAAAGGAAAAAAAGAGCTTGAGGAAAAAGTGATCCTCTTTTCGAACGAATGATACTGAGCTGATAGAGAAAAAAGATGGAACAAGCTCCCATATTCGAGTTATGATTTTTAGAGAAAAAACTTTTAAAATAAAGTACAAAGCAAAACTAAAGCGAGAGAGTGGCTCCTGTATACTTTCACAAAAGAGAGGAGGAAGAATGAAAAAAACGTATAAAATGCACAGGGCACATTATACGTTCATAAAAAATGTGAGCGTACATCAACCTCATATGGTGGAAGTGCTTCTGTCTCCCTGCAAGATTCCTTATGAGTGAGACTACTTGTGAAGAAAAAGCAGCAGTAAAATGTTGATCACAGTGATAGAGGGAAAGGACCGAGTAACGTTGTGCGTCGTAAACGAAGGAGGAAACGAGAGGAATCAGTAGAGAGAGGAAAGGGGAAGCCACATCACATTAATGGGAAGATGGATGAAGCTCATTATGTGAAGAGAGGCATGAATATTACAACAATGAAGAACTTTCTCAGCGACGAAATGTTGTTAAACTTTGTATACGCTTTATATCAAGCTACCCAAAATGTATAACGTATCAGCACCACACATATTATTATAAACTTTTTTGCAAGACCTTTGCAGGAAGCTATAGTGCGGTCATGCTTGTGTGTAATTTTCTTCATAAAGTGATCCTGCAACACATGATATTTATCAAATCATAATGAACTCTTTTGTGCTTTATATTACATTAGGTAACTCCATGTATTATTAAACAAAACTCAGGGTCTATATTAGTTCACGTAATCACATTAACTCTGAAAGCAATTCGGGAAGCGTAGTATTGGTTTGATTGTGAGTGTTTTGTCAAGTGATTTTCTCTTCATGATGATGAAAGTAAATTGAATTTTTCATAATTTGTTCCAATCCTGTTATATACGCAGTAATGAATCAACGTTGACATCAGCACAACTCTGACCTCCCTTCATAAAGCTAAGAGTAAACTAAATTTTACGTAAGTGCCTAAAATGCCAAATGCTAATCTTGTTTTGGTAATATATAATTCAAGGGAAAGTAAGAAGGGAAGTTTGCTACTCTGACGGAGAATCGCAATTAACTGAAATTTGACTCTGAGTGACTGCCATTTATGTGGTGTTATGCAACATGTGAGAGCACCACACCGAATTTCGGACAGTTTTCATTGGTAGGGCAAGTATTTGAGGAATGCTTCAACGTAAGCAGACGAGAGTCAAGTCTCTCATCTGAGGATCACGCGTATTAAAAATAGCACTCACAAGTGACATTTAAGCTGAGTAAAAGACACTTGTTGGTGAAGTGCGTAGGTACCTACGTAAATTTTCAAATTCCTTTGTTTCCTAATCACAACGTTGGCCAACTGGTGAACCCAATTTTTTTCTGCGTCAGAAAGTGGCTATAAATCATGAGGAAGCAAATCCGTAACGATCCGGTCATTTCGTTGACAGGAATCGTGGTATTGTACTACATATAGGGACATATATTTCTACATGTTTATTTATGGCTTGCTGCCATCTCAAGTGGAGGATTACAAGGGGAATACACACGAAATGGTGTTATGGTCTGTGGACTCTGGACACAAGACTGCAAATTACTTTTACAACAATGAAAATCTCGGCAGATGTACGTATCATCAAAGTACACATTGAAGTGCTGAGATTTTCAGTAAAATCAGTGTTCTATGTAATTATTAAAATAATTTACTGTTCAGTAAAAGATACGGAGAAACATGTACATACTTCATTCCAATAGCATCATAAATAGCCTTGAAGGTTGTTGCTCAGTCGTGGAAATGGGTAGCTTCAATAACATGAAATTGTTAGGCAAATTGAAAACAGGAATACAAATAGGTATACTATTTATTTAAAATTAGATGATATCATCCAAAAACATATTATTGCGGAAAAATCCTGTGATTATTACTACGAGATGATCAAAATCAACAAGATGATGCAACAAAGCTTGCATTTGCAAACAACTCACTTAATTTAACACCTGTGTGCGATCGTCACTCAAAAATTGAGCAACATTCCTTCGTACACAGAGTGAACTCGAG
>JAHZMW010000129.1:0-43091 GCA_027743745.1 Alloscopus bannaensis
CAAAACTCCATATAAATTAGCCGAAAAAATAAACGCATAAAAATGCATAATTTTGAAAATATATCCGCATAATATCCAATGCGATAGATGCATAAAAGTGGTTTCTCTGATCATCACCATGATCCATAAAAAAATTGTGCTGCACTTGGGAAAGAGAGGAGATATGATAAGATGAATATGCCGTTGTTGCCTTGTAGCCCGTCCGTCGTCCATACCGTGTGAAAATTCTTGTGAGAGCCAGAATATGAGGAGCCTTCAACCGACATCCCTACGAAATAATCTTGTACACGTTTACACAGCATAGGGACAATGTATCCCCGCTTTTATTCTACAGAGATGTACCACTCTGCAACGTTGTTTTGTAAGTGCTCATCTTCCTCATCCATCATCATCATGTGCATAATCATATTGCATGATCATCATTAAACGTTATATATTATGTGTATCATTATGTCTCTCTCGGCCCATCTTTACTTATATACAAAAGAGCGAACTCGCATTCGAGCATTGTTTCGCAGTCGACAATTAGCAACACTAAATAAATGCACGAAATTTTTCCTCTCTTCTGGGCAGCTCATGTCTGACATGAGCTGATGTTGATGAGACGGCCGACGACGAGCATGACATTACATAACTCGGCATCGCTCTGCTTTCCTCATTTTTGGTTAAAATTCAAAATTCTTTGATAGTGCTACGATATGGTATCTTCGCAGACAAATGTATGAGAAAGAATACAAAGTGTGTAAAAATCTTTGGATTGTGTGAATTCGTATTTTCTGATGATATGCGTATCCCTATCCCCGTTTAACATAGAAGACAACGTAAGAGAGTAATCATAATTTATGCAATTTGTATTGTTTTCCTTTTGAGAGACAGCATGAAATTGGTTTTTTCCTTCCTTCTGAACTCCTCATTTATGCATATTCTCCATCTCTCACAGAATATTATAGTACATACTCACCCTCCATTTGTTGGAGAGAAAAAAAGAGAAATGAGGAATGATGTATCTCGTATGATGCTCCGTCTATTCTATGCTTTATTACTTTTGCATAAAAATTAGCAATAAATCCTTCCCGATTTGAATTGGTTCTCTCTCTTCAGAGTCGAGTATATGTAGTCTATGGTGCAATATCGGAACGAAAAGACAACTACGAGAAAAAAACGTATTATTTTTTACGTGTCAGCAAGAGTTGAGTAAAACCACGGAATGAAATAAACGGGAAAAGTGTATTATGGTCAATGACAGAAAGCCTTTTGGTTGTTCTCTTTCTCTCTTACGATTTGAAACAACGGTATGCCACATTTTTTCTGAGAGAGAAAGACGGAATGAGAATTAAGTCGGCATTTTCTTCTTTTATGGGTACCTATACACTCAATGGTCGTACATGAGTTTACAATTTACAATGTAATGTGTACGCGTTTAGCCAAATCGCAATAATCATTTCTCCTTCTCGTCGCTATTTGCATTCGGAGCCCAGAGGGCAACTCACAAAATAATTTTTATGCTGAAAAAAGGATAAGAATGTGACTATCAAGAAGAGAAGTTGAAGTGAAAGATGGGATCGAGTAAGTGAAAAAGAACCACAAAAAAGTTATTTTCAAGGAATCATAACATATACTGACTGGACTCAAGAATTTTGAATTGAAACGAATTGCTTTTTTTCTGTTTTTGTTTGTCTGGCTTACCGAAGACACGGAAAAAACTACAAAATGCTTTCTAGAGTAGAATGCTTTTTAATGTGTTTTTGTTTTTTGTCCAACTTAACCCTAACTTACGAGCAAATTTACAAAGTTTTTAGGGAGAGAGAACCAACTGTACATGAATATTATGTGAATCTTATTTCTCAGACTGTGGTGAATAATCTTAATCTCATAGCAGAGAACTTTTTTGTTAAAAAATATTTATACAGTAAACAGTACATTTTCTTTTTCAAATTAGCATCCTATTCAATTTTCAACAGAAAACAGTTTTTTTCCTTCTGAAACGCTAATAACTTTTCGTTACATTCTTCACAAAGTTCATCACGACGACGGCGCCCGAGAGTATTTGCACAAACAGAAATTTTCTGTGAAAAATGTTGTTATACCTGAGCTTCTAATGATTTTATACCCTTTTCTACGCTAAAAAAGTGATAAAAAGGGAGTCGAGTCCTGTTCTTTGACATTTCATCGTATAATATATGTACCCTGTGTGTCTTCTCGCCTGGTTTCAGATCAACATGACTCCAGAGAGCGAGTTTCTCATGTTTTTGTCCTCTTTCTTTTCTTGAAGAAAAGTGGCAAAAGTTAGCACACAAGAAATAAGGAAAATGTAACTGCTACATGCACTCTCTCTGATTTTGCTCCCTCTTTTTTATGCCTTTCTGTGTGTGCGGTTATTTCTCTCTGTTATTTACACACTGCGACTATTTTTCTGTAAAAAACGTTGAGCTTTTTTTCAATTTGCAGTCTATTCAAAGAAGAATGGAAAAAAAGACTGACAACTCTGAGGAAAGGAACAGCAGGTACAAATTTTAAAGTAAGAAAAAATTCTCGTGGCATTTCATCTTTTTTTGACATTTGACAATAGTTTTTAGCACGTATACGCTTGAGAGAGAGAGATGTGACTCCATTGTTGCCTCTGTGTACACGTGAAGCTCAGAAGAGAGACTTTAACCTGAGAGACTCTCTCACGAATGCCATCATCATCATCGCACACACATGTAATCATCATCATCAAGCAATTGACGAAAAAGTCATAAAAACTCGGGAAACTGACAACGAGAGACTACTGCACTGCAGCGACGATGATGACGAGACAACCATGGTGGCGGCGACGGTGGCATAATATTTTTAAACCACCTCCACCACCACCGCTGCTCGAGTACACAAACGAACACATAACATTATTTCTGTGAGAAATCAATGGAAAGCGCCACAGAATATTCTGAAGTGAATAATACACAGTTGTGTGATTTTGCGTGGCCAAAAATATTCAACCCTTTTCCAATCTTTGAACTTGTAATAAAAAATATTCTTGAGAACACAGTGATCTCCCTTTGAAAAGAGTGGCCACTCTTTTCCTGTGGTTTTTTAACGGAGGAGAGCAAAAGGGTATAAAGTCAAGTCAAGAGAGCATAACAAAGAAGCCCATTAAACGATTCAACCTCTCGCACTCACTCACGTTGACTTTGACTTTTGTGAGTGAGTCAGTCAAAGTTCTTCAGGTTGATTTTCCCTTTTCTCCAGAACCATGTGTGTGATGTGGTGCAATGCGCAGAGAATAAGTGACGATGCAGTAAAAATATCATTTAAAACTTCTCCTCGACCCTTTCGCTGTTGCACTTCATAAAAATCAGGTCTGTGGAAGGATGATAATATGGAAAATAATAATATTCTCCTCCACTTGACTTCTTCACACTCCCTCACAACACGCCGGCTTAGAAAAATCCATAAAAATTACTACTCAAAAGGTGAATCGAGTGTTCCATGTGTCCCTTTGTGAAGATTTTTTATACATTTTGTAAAAGAAAGAGGGAAAAGGGTTATTTAAAAAAAAGCGAACAGCTACGTAATAATGGGCCTTGTTATTCACCACACACAAACACATTTTTCTGAACTAAATACACATATGCACACATCTCTTTAGAGGAGCCATCCATCCGTGAATACATTCGTCATTGACTTGGTAAAAAATATATCGCTGTACACGAGGATGTGTCTTTGGAGAAAAAAATAGAAGACAGTAGTGTGTCTCCTCTCACACGGTGATTGCCATTTTTTCTCAACCTTGTTACATCACATCATATTCCTCGCATTTCCTTCTTGTTTCTCGAGCTCATATTGTGAATAGAGAGAGCAACAGTTTAAGGGTCATTACACCGATCATCATCATCGTCGTCATCGTTCAAAGTCAGAGTGAGCCGCGCCATATGCATCATCACAGAATGGCTCGGTTTTTTTTTCAACCTATTGTGAGCCATCAAAACGAAGAAAAATCCTTCACTTTTGTAACTAGTGTGTGCATCCTATATGCTCACGTTTGTTGGAGAGAAGAGGTCGGCAAGAATAAAGGAGACAAGAATAAGTTCATCGAGAGTGATTTTGGATGTGCGGATGTTGTGGATGAGATTTATCAATTGAGACATGACACATTATATTTGACTTAAGGTTTCCTTTTCAAACACGAAAAGCGAACTGCGGAAGCGGCGAGTTTGTACATTTTTATTGTTATCAAGAAGGTATAGATTTTTATTTGTTTTCAGTCAGAGAGACGTAAAAAGTAGATTTGTACGATTATTACGGTAATTTCATCGATGGATGGGAAATGATGTATTATTGCTTTTCTGATAAGCGGTCGACAAACTCGGCCCTTATCCTCTCACTCACTCTCCATACCAAATGACATGATGCTAGTCAAAGCTCAATAATTGCAAATGTAATTTGATACAACAGGATTTGTATGGTCATTTTGCTAATTTTGGTGTGAGTGACATAATTAATACATATTTCTCATTTTGGCATAAAGGCTTGGAAAAAAGTTTAGGAAAACGAGACAAATTGGTGGAGACAAATGACAAGGGTTTTTCGAGGAGCGTCTAGGTATTTACTAGGTTGCGTGTTGGTGTAGGTTTGCGCATTTAAAAAGGGAGGAATAGACTCATTTTCTCTGACTGGGGGTAATAATCGTAATTTGAGAGGATAAGTGAGTTATGATAAGGAAAAGAAAACGATTATGAATATGACGATGATTTGTAAATGGCTCAATATAACTTTTTGTCTTGGTGCGCGCGGCAAGGCTAATTGCTTTCAGTTCAAAACCCGTCGATATACTTATTACGATCGTATTACAATTCCTGGTAGGGATTATCGATATTACTAATGACTCTCAATTTTTATAGGTATATTTTGAAGTGATTGGATTTTGTTTTTATGATGATGTATGCAGCTGTGTCTCGGCACTAGTCTCGCTTGTCCAGAGACGCAGACGGGAAGTGAATTGGAGTGCCTCGCAAAAGGCGTCACAGTCAACTCGTTGTCGTCGTTGATCAAGAAGGATAGACAAAGACTATCATACATACGTCAATATCTAAGTCAATATAGACATTGCATAACGCACAAAATATGCTGATGACATTGAAAAAAGTGCAAAGAAAAACAGGAGTTGGCAACATGTGCGCAGCAGAATTGTGCTGACGCTTTGGAGACAAAATATATAAATGCATCCCAAATCACAAAACTTGTGCTTTTGCAGTGATAGACTACGGCACGAGGCGGACCACCGCTGTCCATTGACTGATCTTTGACCACTCTCTGCATCATCAATATTATCACGATCATTATCCCTTCTTTTTGTTGCATAATAATCTTTAAATGAGATGAATTTTAGTGGCATCTGGACCGTCATCTTCCGTCGCCGTCGTCGTCACAGTAGACATAACGCAAAAAAATCAGATTCGTGTATCGCCGTTTGTTTTTATTTGTATTTGTTGGTTAGCACAGGTGCTAACAAAACGAATAAAGCATAAAGTGTATAATCCCGTTTAAAAAAGGCATCGCAATTTTTTATGGAGTGCACCCCACACCACTGCCTCTACGTCGTGTTCACATTTAATGAATAATAACGCAAGTTTTTAATGCGAGTGTACACAAAGGATTAATATCTCTCTCTCTCCTGTCGTCTCGCCAATTGTCCGTCTGTCTCCCGTGATGAATGCGCGTGAAATATTCACAATTTACGCAGGTGCTAACTGCCAACACAAACACAGTATTATATGTGTGTTTTTACTGTTTACACACCGCACTAACACCAAGAGGAAGATGAGAGCCTTACACATCATCTTTGATATGCATATGCCATAAAGTTTGTAAATGCTGTTATCTTTTCTGACACTGCTTCTAAAATCGTTACAGCTCAAGAAGTGTGGTGAAGGAGAGAGCAGACTTTTTAAAAAGACGTATAGATATTTGTAAATTTGTATTATAATAATGATCATAAGACGAGCACAAGTTGAGTCTTGTGTTAAACGGTGAGAAAGATTTGTGTGTTTTGGTGGTTTTCTGTTAGCCTTGTGGCAGCATGTTGTCCTGTCTTCGTCATCGATAATGAATGGAATGTGCTAATGTCTAACTCAAATTTGATAATGATACTCCGTCCCTAGCCAAAATGGGAAGTTATTTATAAAAGGTAGTGTTAGTGGGATTTTTAGCATTAATATAAATGGTAATGGATTGGCTCTCTGGAGGGAAATGAGGAGGAGGAGGAAGCAGGCGCCTCTTCTCTTCGCCTGTCAAGTCAGAAGGCGCGACAGATGGTCAACAAGTCTTTTCATTGCGCACACACATACATAACAAAGAATTAAGGAAATATTAAATCATTACTCCTCTCCTTTGTAAATATAAGAGACAGACAGGTAGTAGCAAGTTTTTTCCTCGTTTCACAAATAAACTTTGGAGAGAAAAGAAGCCTTTGTAAATCGAAGAGAGGAATTAAAATGTAAGCAGTACGCAGAGAATATTTATACAGTTTCCTTTTGCAATATATGTAAATGTAACCTGTGCCTGGAAGAGAATAAGCGTCTCATCAAATGCGAGCTTTGTGGTTTATGAGAATGTAAATATGTTTGTGTAGCGTGTAGCTTTGTTGAAAGATGGATGATGTGATCACGGCACACAAAGAGACTCGTTCACTCTCTTCACTGTGCAAACATACCGAAATTCTTTACATCAGCGCAGAGATTATAGGCGTTATGGAATTTGTCTGATTATTTTGACAAGGGATGCTTATACGCTCAAAAGAGAAAGAAAGATCATCTCTTCTCTCTCACCCCCCAAATTTCATCCCCTTTGCTCTCTCTCTTGAATTGAAAAGACTTCGTTGCTATTCAGCCTCAATTCCTTCGTGCGAGAGTGGACACATTCTCTCTCCACTTATTTTTTGCAATCTTATGCAAATATAGGGAGGATTGTGCCTAATCACTCCATTTGTTCCCATAATGCTTTCCCTGTGCTTCCCACTTGAGAATAAGGGAAACCTTTGCGTAACATTTCTTCACACTTGTTTATTTTCCTTTTAGCCAGCATCTGCTGTCTCTCTCTAACCCTTGTGGTATGCAATGCAAATATATATTTTTCTTCTCGAAACTAAAAAAGTAACAACAACACGACGACGATGATGTCGATGAGATTTGAAGCTGAGCAATTTGTACGAGTCAAGTGCTTATCATCGTCATATAATACCATCTCTCGTGTCTCTAGAGAAAATCCCAAATCGCATAGATCACCTCTTCGCTCAAATACTGTTTTTCTTTGAGACGGAGAGAGCGAGGTTAGCAACCTGAACTTGAGAACTGTAATTTTTTGCACTTGAGAAAAGCAGCTCTCTTCTTCTTCATCAGCATTTTTGTGTACTGTAATATGATCAAAGATCATGTGTCGCTCAGCACAAGGGTCGTTGGGACGAAGAGTCTCCCAGTCGTCAATATACGGATTCTGTATACTGTAGCAAAGTTTGGCTCTTTCTCTCTCTTTCGGTGTTGTTGATAGATTTATCACCTTTGCCTTAATGAGATCGTGCCAACACACAGGCATGGGCTTTACCTCCTCATTTAGGCTACATAAATATAGCTCTTCAAGAAAAGCGATGCATAAAAAACAGCACTGCACTGGCGTAGACAACCGCTTTAAGAGTATTATCATAATATTCAGTTTCAAAAAACGTCAACGTTCTTCATCTTGACACAGAGAGATCATACAAATTTAAAGCTTATTTATGAACGTTATGAGTATGTATATTCTTTGCAAAGGGAGCTGAGCAGCGATCGAGTAATTTTGTAAGAAATGATGTGCCGACAAATTGTTATCACCGCTTTCATCCTCATCGTCGCCTCTTCGGTTTAAAACCCTCAGAATGCGCAACAGCCTATTCGTTTGCGAATACAGGATCCCTTGAAATTGTTACGTATCAGTAGGAACCTAAGTTCACAACGAACAAATCGCGACGGTAGAATGGAACAGTAAACTGTCCTGACAAACATAAAAGTGAGCGGATGAACTTCAACGGGAAAATGCCGATAAATCATCGCGACCTTGTGAAGTACTGTAATTTCGAAGTGTTTAGAAGTAAAAAGTCGAAAAAAAGCGTTAGCAAATTTTCTGCTCCTCTGCTGCTGTGTCGGGAAGCAATCAATTACACTGAGGGTGCTTATGCGATTTAAACATTAAGCTAAATTGACCTCCACGAACTGTAACCTTTGTTGGCGTAAACAATTGTGGAATGCGTTTATTAAGTGCGTATGACACTGCAGTTGTTCTCGAGACTTACAAGGATGTATTTTAAGGGATTTTTGAAAGCGAAAATATATGATAATGGCAAGAGTGAAAAAATCATATGCACTTTTATAATAAAAATAGAAGACAGTCTTGTAGTGGAGATGCATTCTTAAAAGGAACGGCAATAAATGGTTAGTTTGAAGAGACTCATCTCTCGGCCGTGGGGCATGTCGTGCATCATCATCTCTCCTCTCACTCAAAATCGTCGTCATCCTCTCAACTCAACTCTGCATAAACGATGTTGTACGAGAATCGTGTCAAATCTTCTTTCCTATTTCTAATCGCTCTCTACGACTGGAATTTACAAAAGTGTTACTCCAACCCCTGTGTAAAAAGCTCTTCTCTAAAAATACGTTTAATGTCGGCCTACAATGGTGGAGGAAATCCTCATAAGATTCTCACACACGCAGAGAGAGACAGAGAGAAATTTCTCTGGCTTTGTGAAGTGATTCAAGCAGGAGAGTAAGGCAAGGTGAAGGTAACTTCAGAAAACGATGTTTGTGTAGTGCCCAAGGGCACTTCACACTGTCTTCTTGGAATGCGCACAAAACACGTGTGTGTCTTTCGAGCATTCTTCCTCATCCTACTCTCCAGCGTTTTCCAGTACAAACGAAATGCAATACTCATAATAATGTGAGAAAATATTTAAATTTACTTGTTGTTTGCCATTATCAGGGTTCGATAAAGAAATACTTGAATCAATTAGGACTAATTTGCCATATCGCAAAAACATCTATATGACTAAACTGTCGCATGTTGCGAGGTGTACAGACTTTCTCTGTGAGCAAATCTTAAATCTTTTGATGTGTGCTTTTGTGAGTCCAGAAATACTTTGGCAGTCTGCTTTCACCACCCATCGGCTCAACTCTTGTAGGAGACAATGAAGACAAGGTGACCAAAAAAGACTTGTGCAATTAGCTTTCTTTAAATACCGGTTACTAAAAGTGACGAGGTACACCAGGTACTTACTCGATCTACCTCATTATTCTTGACTGCAACTTAATTAAACTGCATTTCAAGATGAGTTGATGTGTAGAATGAACTGACTATTAAATTGAGTAACTTAAGTTTGTTTGTAGTATTATTTATTACCTTCGCAAGTGAACTGGCCGTAGTGTTTCCCACTTGATTTGTCACCACAAACGACGCATTCGATATTCTGCCCCTTGTCCCCTGAGTTGGGACTCGCCGCCGACGATGCTGAGCTAGACGGTTGAGGGGGTTGTGTCGCCGACACAATTGCGTTGGAGGAGGACAGCCCATTTGCCGACCCGTTGAGCCCATGCCCGACGTGATCGGGGTCACCTGCATGCGTCCCCGCACCAGGTCCCATTGTGGCCCCTAGCCCGCATCCCGTCGGATCCCGCCAACCTCCCGAGGTCGGCTGGGCCACGAGGGCCATCACGTCCGGGGTGAGTAGCACCCCGGGGTTGGGTAACACCCCTGCCGGTGGCACCAACAGCTTGTCGCCGTGCCTGTTGGCCGAGTGGCCAACAAAATTGCCTGAGCTTTGGTGGTGGTGGTGATGAGGGTGGTGGGGATGGTGTGGGGTGGCCTGGTGAGGAAGAGGAGGTTCAGCTGCAACCCCAGAGGATCCCCAGGAGGGAAGGTCGAGCTTGATTGGGATCGGGGTGCGAACGCTTATCTTGCCCAGCCCTGAGCCAGCAAAATTCCCGTTCTGGTGATGATGGAGGTGGTGATGATGAAGGGAGGAGGGGTGGTGGTGGTAATAGCTTGGAGGGTACGTGTCAATCGCTCCTCCTGTTGCTGCGAGCACTGCTGCTGAGGACGCTGCAAGGTCTCCCACGGAGGCAAGGTTGTTGTTATTGTGGAGGATCGTGTTGTTGTTCGAAAAGGAGGACGATGACGAAGACTCAGACGACGAGGAGGATAAGCCTGTGCTTGTCGTTGTCGTCGTCGTGATCAGAGGCGGAGCAGAATGCTGCTCAGCAATCGAACTCGATGATGAAGACGAAGACGGCGGGGGAGACTCGGGCCTACTCTTCCACAGTAGGCCCGAAGTCGGCAAAGCACAGTTGACTATTTTGTCAGATTTGAGAAGAGTCCCCAAGCCAGAAGGCCTCAGGTGGAGGTGAGTCGTCCCTCCAAGAAAGTTCCCCTCCCCCGCAGCAGCGGCAGCAGCAGCAGCCGCGGCGACAATATCTCCAGGGAAGTCGGGCAGGATGAACTCCTCACCGGGACTTGTATTCGGCTTCACGTCGACAGACGTCTTGCTTCCTTTTACAAAACCACACTTTCCCCACTCAAGCAACCTAAAGCTCCTCTCAGCAAACTGTTACGAACACAACGAAGAAGTCACGTCTCACAATGCCCATTCACACACTCTCACTCAATCACTCACACAAAGAATCCACTGGAAATCTACGCACATATTTTTTATATCCAGAATGTCTCACTTTGCCCCTTCTTAAAATCATACAAAAAACTCGTATATTATGTCCAGCGAGAATCTTTCTCCAAAGTCTCAAGCTACTTTCCTTTTCTCTTGTATAGTTTCACACACACACAAGTTCAATGCAGGAGCACCGCGTGGGTGACCCTCGAGTCACGAAGAGAAAGGGTTCAAGTGCAATTGCTGCGAGAGCTGCAGTGCCCTTTGCTCATCTTTCAGAGAGATGCTGACTGGCGATAAACTTCCTCACTCATCATAAAATACCATCGTTGTCTCTTTCTTATTATTCAGATGCACTTGACCGAGATCAGTGTCGATGAGTCAGAGAGTCATAACCACACTTATGCAACCACGTCGCAGGTCATCCCAAAAAAAATCAAGGGGCAAACGCCTCTGAACTCTTCTTCCGTGTGTCTTCACAAACTCCTTTCTTACTTCCGCAGGGTTTCATTTACAAGAATCACAGCACAGCCACACTTTCAATTGACGCTCGTGGCAGTTATTCACATTGTAACAATGTAACGGAGGGCGGAAATCGCTCAATTTTCAGTATTTTTTAAAGCAAGTGTTTCTGCACAACAGATTCTCTGCTGTTGATGATGAGTGTGCAAGATTAAAGGTGGAGTTCAGCAGGGATCAGTCAGTGTGTGTGCTCCAAAAGTCGACCACTCTTTCACAGAGGGTCAGAGTGCAATAAGTCGCTCGTGAGAGAGAGGTCACAACCAGCCCCAGAAAAAAAAACGCACACACCACTACTACTGTATGTGAGTGTATTTGAGTATTGTGTTGAAACGTCCTCAACAAAAAACGG
Organism: Alloscopus bannaensis; assembly: GCA_027743745.1. Taxonomy (NCBI): domain Eukaryota; kingdom Metazoa; phylum Arthropoda; class Collembola; order Entomobryomorpha; family Entomobryidae; genus Alloscopus; species Alloscopus bannaensis. Next base: position 11,535 of record JAHZMW010000129.1, read on the forward strand.
TGATCTCTCTCTCTGAGAAAGACGTTCGCACAGAGTTGGTGTGAAGGAGTGACTGGAGCGGTGGGTTCAGTGGTGATCACTTTGCTCTCTTGACAGGGAGAACTGATAAAAAAGGAGCACGAGAGCGAGAGAGAGAGAGGGAGCAAAAGACGAAGAGTTCGAGCTCAAGTTGTGTGCAACGCGAAGACGAGAGGGTAATATACATTCACAACGGAGATATAGGGATGATGATGATGAGATCCTGTACACGACGACGATCCCCTAGACCTAACCTCGACATGTGTACACATTGCATTACTCTCTCACACCACCACCACACCGAGATGATGGCAATGTGATGAAGAGCGCAAGAGGGTAGCCTGAAAAGAGTAACCAAGCCACTCTCACATTATATCGTACCTCTGGATTTTTTGTGGCCACAGTTTGTGCTCTCTGCACACGACGACGTCGAGAATGTGTGGAGAGATATATACAAATAGGGGCAACTCAAGCACTGAGAGAAAGACCTCAGTGTTACGACTTGTACCTCTCCAGAGCCCCGGAGGCAGGCCAGGCCAAAAAGCAAAGGCATTGCATCCCATTCCACTCGGTGGGCTCATGTGTTATATGCCTCTGCAATCATTCACGTAGCACACTCGGACTTTTTCTCTGGTATCAGCCCTGTATTAAAGGAGTGGAGAAAAAAAGTTTTTTTTCTCTCTTTTTTCTCCTTCAAATAAAAACTTGCTTGTTATTACAAACGAAACCACACACACTTGCACACATGCACGCAGATATGAATATGAGAGAAGACCTTTTATTATTGCTTGTGCAAAGGATGATTTCGGGCTCCTGTACGTGTGTGCATATGTGTGGCAAATGTACAGAAGCACTTGTCTCTCCGTTTTTTTCTGGGTTGTTCTTTCAGAGACAGATAATATGTGGATACATATGTGGATGGTTGTAATAATGAGTGAGTGTTGGTGTGAGTAAATGGGTCTCTTCTCTGTCTTCGTAACGAGTTTCGTGTGAGTGTGAGAGAGAATAGTCAAAGAAAGGTGAGGGTAGGGAGAATGTGTGCAGGGCTCAACCTTTTGGCGCAGCCTATGCCACGATCTTCTCAGGGCAAGCTAACTGCGACCACCTAAACTCTGTCCTGGTTGGCTCCCCCAACAACCAACAAAATCTCCTCCATTCCCACCAACTCTCTCCCACACACACAGAGCGAGAGACACAAATTCATGGTGCATCTTGGGAAGAAAATAAGATTCTTACATTGCCTACACTATAACACGTTTTTTAAACTTTGTCGCCTTCTTCATTACTCGCGTTGCTCAAGACGATTTTTTCCCAAAGATTTTCATACATTTTTGTTTAGGATGTTTAATGTAGATAGACTTGAGTAGTGGCTTTGATTGGCATAATCTGCGCATCAAAGATTGACTATGTGTATTGCAAATGGTCACATTTTTACTGTATAAACCATTAGAGATGATCTTGGTGCGGGGGAGTTTTTCTCTCGCCGGAGCGATCACTTTTGACGAGAGAAAGATGAGCGATATAGGGAAAAGTGTCGTTTCCTCTCTCTTCATTTTTATGGCCGGTCATAAAGAAGAGCGAAGGGCTTTACGAAAAGTGTCGGTGGAATGTACATGGGAAGATGATGATGATGACAGGAAGAGATATAAAGTATGTGTGTGCTCCGTTGAGAGATATAGTATAACGTATAAAGAACGGGAATCGGTTTTCCTTTCTGGGGGATCCTCCGCAGCGAACGAGGCGAATGGGAAGTGACCGCAGAGTGGCAGAGTGGCATGGCACTTTCACGACTGCGACTCGACCCAAGTCGCCAACCCGCTAGCCTGGCTTGGCCTCCACCTCCCGAGCTCTCTACCCCCGCGAGTTCTCTCTCTCAAGTATCTCTCTCTCAGAAAAAACTATCCCATTACCGAGAAAGGGCCGACGAAAGAAAAGGATTTTTTGGAGAGCCAAAGCAAAGAGTTCGGAATGATCGGAAAGTTTCGGAAAGGCAATACGGCGAGGATGCTTACATACGGGAAAGTAGCTTTATAATGGAAGGAGATACGACGCCGTTTTTTGTGGTGGATGTGGATGTGAGTGTGTGGTGTGGGGAGAGATGATCCGTAGCAGGTTGAGTTGAGAGAAAAAAGATGAGATGCACAGTCCACGATCTCTTGACACGTTCCACAGATTGATCTGGCAGAGGTCTGGCCACCCGGGTTCATTGGGTGTCAAGAAGCCAATGGCATGAGTGCGAGGGTGGAGCACTCCGATTTCTCCGAGAAAAAAACCCGACTCCACTCTCTCTCTCTCTTCCGGCGACTGCGCCACTGAAACAGTTCTCCTCATCCACAAAATGTAAGAATATAAAGTCTCGAGTCTCTCAACAAAGTGGTATCATTTTGGGAACGTCTGCAGAGCTAGAAAATAACGCTCTGTGCTGTCTCTCTCGTGTCTTTTTGAATGTAGCAAAAGCATTTGTAACTACTCGCCCTGAGCTTTTCTTTTTGCATTTTTTCTCTTTCGGAGCACAATGCGGAATGCAGATTTTGTTCTTGCTGCTGAGGCTCCCTCATTATTTCTCATTTGTGAGCGCACAAATATTTTCAATATTATTCGAAGCAGATGGCAAGCTTTAGTGTTTTTTGTAAATCTTGCACAACAACTTCGGTTCCCGCATCGCTTAATATTTCCCTCAGCATTGCAGAAGTGCGCTAAGCTCTCACCACTCTACAAAAGTCCTCTCAAAAGTCAATTAGTCGCGATGTGTCTTTTTAGGCAATTAGTAATTATTATTGGCGAACAATGTAATTAAGGAAAACGTAAAAGGCATTCCATTCCGCACACATGCGAAACCTGTGTAGCGCTGAAAAATGTAAGGTAGAAAAAAAACTCGAGATTGTTCTACACTGCTAATATGTTCACATTTTGAAGCAAATTTAATATAGGTGTATATGAATATGAGGAAAGGATACAAGTTTGTGAGAGAGTGCTCCTTTTTTGCTGTATTCATCTCCTCCTGTCTTACTGCTCGTCACTCCTTTTGCTCATTTTGTGTTTCTCTCTTTTCAGAGTCGAACATGTGATGCTCATCGTCGTAAACGAGAGACACTAATGGATAATGGGTTTGCGCGTCGCTTTTCTGGTTTGGTTAGGAAATGAAAAGGTCAGAGGTCAACCTCAAGAGAGATAAGGACATGATGTGGTAGTAGCTGTGTGTCTGCTCTTTGCATTGGAAAACTACTGAGCGGCAGAATAGAAGCTTACGTCTTCATCCCTTCACTCAAGAGAGAGAACGGCTCTCAAGAAGCTCTCTGATTAACGTGAAATTTTACGTGGTTACGTGGAAGACAGCGAAAAAACTTGTTTGGCAAAAAATGAAGCAGCAGATATGTATAGAAGCAGTATAATAAAAAGGCAAGGTACAATAAATACGTTTTGACGAAATGGGATTTTTCCAGATTTTTTCAATAACTCTCCTTCGCACAGAAGACGAATACACACAAAAGCAAATACAAGAAATAGGTATGTTTGTGATAAGTTTTTATGAGTCTCTTCTATGAAGTCGAAAGAAAAACTGGTCAAGCTTAATGTGATAAAATATAATTACATGAGAAAACGTTAAGTTTTTAGCAAATCTCTCCGTCTTTAATTATAGAAATGCGGCGATAATATGAATTTTATGATGACGACTTACTTTTTTCTGTGCAAAAAGTTGAAAAACGCGAAAAGAAAAGTTATCAGCGCGTTGTGAACATGAAAATATAGAAGTTTAAATATTATAAAATAAAGATGTTTGTGTGTACGCTAGTATTTTATTTCTGCAATAAAGTTGAGAATGATAAGGTGTAATATGAACTTGTGTAATCCCATTTTCCTGTGCTAATTGGATAAGTCGATTCTGTTGATTTATCACAAGCTCCGCGCGTGCTTCTCTCTTTTGATACAAAAGTCTCTCGAGTTTGTATAAGACGTGCGTTAATTTTGTTTGCTTTTTCCAAGCTGCAAAGCAAACAAACACGGCAAATGCCAAAACGAGAGATAGAGAGCAGAATATTATGAGAGATGAGTCGTCATCGTCGTCGTGTCATTATCGTGATCAAATAAAATGGGATGATGACGATGGTGATATGCACTATGCACACAACCCATCTGCTGACATTCAAATAACACACTCCTCGTCGTCCTCTGTTTGTCTTTGCGTATCTTTTTGGTATTTCGACAAGAGAAAGAGAAGAATTGACATTTTCAGAGTCTCAATCCCCTCGACGCAAAACTTTCTTTTGTGCTCGTGTGTATAGAGAAAAGTTTGTGTAAAAAATGAAGAAAGGCTGGCACACCAAACGAGACTTGTAGGATAATATTATGCAAGTTTATCGATGGAAAAGACCATGAAATTTTCGGGCTTCACAGCACATGCACTTTCCCCATACAAAACCCGTAGTAATCATACGCACACATATGAAAACCACAAACAATATTGTATTCATTCATTCACTGAGTGTGTCGCGATGATTATTGTTGGTGCCATATGCTGCCACTACTACGCACTCCTTTGAATTTGTATGCAAAAAGTAGGAAAGGCAAATCAATGCGTAACCAAAAAAAATCATTTCCCTCTGCGAACAAGTGTTCATCTCAAAATTTTTGTGAATGTGAGTCGACCTGTTTTACACAAAAAGGCGAAAGAGTACCTCTCTCCGTTTTTGGTGGTTGTTGATAAAATGGTTGCTTATGTCAGAGCGAGTCCGGCAAACGAAATAATTACTCCTTTTTCAATCTCTCTCAACTCACAACCACAAAACTGGCCGACAAAAGAATGGCTGAGTGATATGTATCCAATAAAGTCATCATCATCAGTCCCAATATCAGAAATAAATGAAAATGTTCACTTCTTGTACACACATGTTATTTCATAAACACAATAAAGTACAAACAAGTGTGCCTCGCTTGAATTCGCCTGCGTGTAATGAGAAATGATTGAGGACATGATTGAGGAACGGGAAATATATTTGATATTGGAACCGGTTGACTGTGACGGATCACTTGCACATTACATGCATCTCTGTAATCTTTGTAATCATTTCAGACCAGCAGCACAACACAGATGCATCAAAATGCCAATTATATTTGAAGCGAAAATAACTCTATCATTATTATTGGATCGGGAATGTAGAAGCGAAAAATGTTGTTCCGCTTTCCTTTAAATGCTGCAAGAGATAATTTTATTTTTCGGGGGAAGGAAGAAGGGTGCAAAAATTAGAGACATTGTAGCAATAAAAGAAGGGATAACTGCATCTTGAAAGAGAGACAGAGAACAGCTGCATTTATACAGAGAAAGGGAATGAATAATGTAAAAAAGAATGTTGTCTCGAGTTTTTCACTTAATAGCTAATTTTTCTTCTTCCGCCACTAACTCGAGCGTTTTCTATCTCAACAGTTTCCGACGTATCTTTCCATTTGACTTTTTCTACTCCATTTCAATCCCATTTTTATTAATATCATCATCATCACTGCCGTAAAAAAATATGCACCCCGCACTCACGCACATTTTTTTCGGAGACAACACTTAATAATGTTTAATCGCTTGTTTTTTTCATTATTACCATTTTCTCTTTTAGAGAACAAAAGCTTGAGATGAGCTTCGATCCGAAAAAAGTCTCATCTTTATCTCTCCGTCGTCTTTTCCCCTTCTGCATTCTCTCCTTCCGCACAATAAGTCACCACCACAATTCTATAATGGAGTCGACACAGCCCAACCAACCAAATAATAAAAAAGACAAAAAGCCCGTTATTCTTTTCTATTTCCACCTTTTCTCCATTTTACATTTTGATTTATAAGTCCACCCGCAACGTAGAAAAAGAAATTGTTTAAAGCGAAGGGAAAAAATATTGTGCGCGCAGAATGATAATATATGATTAGAGCGAGTGTCTCCGACATTCTTGGGTTCGTCCTTATTTTTTATGCACCGGCGTGGCCGCACTTTGAAGAAAGGGAATAATGTGCAAAAAAACACAATTGTTTTTAGGAAGGGTAGAAGAAAATCTTACGAGCGCATTTCTTTCTATATATATTATTGTTTTTAATAACTTTTTGTGTGAGAGAGCAAAGTAGTCATTACAATTTTTGCTACAAGCCATAATACATTTAGGAGAGGTGCATAACATTTTTTTTTGTAGATCGGTGGGGATGATGATGTGCTTTGTAATGTGGCTGTGTCGTCGTCATAATCGTGGCTTTGGAGTTTACGCTCGCGTTTTTTTAAAACGGTGAGAGAACCACAAGACAAGAGTGCACTAACTCCAAGTAATAAAAGCAATAATGATGATGATAATTATTATAAGAGAGCGCACACACAAACGATAATTACTGAGCGAGCGAGGAAAATGTGTGCATCTCAAGCTCATCGTCGTTGCACAAAACACAATACAACAGGGACGTATAAACAGTCAAAGAAAACACGCATTAAACAAACGGGAACCACATACACATCACCGGGGAGGTTGTAAAAAAAAGAAGGGCTTTGTTGTTTTAGAACACAATGGAAGTCATCGTTATTGGAGTCGACATGAGAGAAAAGAAGCAGAACTGAAAAAAGGGAAAAAAAATTGTCCGACAGTTGTGTTTTGTCTTATCTGTTTGACTCTATTTTTTACATAACATTTTAACATTTACCCGAGGTTTTTATATCTTTCGGTGCACTGGGTGGGGCTTCTCTCTCAAGAGCTGACAACTCTCGACTGACAAGTTTTGGAAGGAAAAGTTGTGAAAAAACGAGAATTTTAAGAAGCACATTTCGCTTTTCTCATGCCTTGTTGAGCGTGAGCATGACATTTTATCTTGAGATGCCACCAATCTGTCCACAGTGATTTTTGTTTCAACAGAACCGTAATAATAATAAGAGATTTCTTTTAAAAAGAAAAGTTTTGGAGGAGAGTGAAAGATAGATGCATATTTTGAAGTAATACGTGTCACAATGTTTGCACGGTGGGGAGCAACGTGAGTGGTCCACAGAAGAGAGCGGCTTGGTAATAATAATAGTAAGAATTAAAGCCATTTGGACTGACGATTGATGGGACATGATTGGGAATGTGAGCTTTGGGTGATTCTAATTACTCTTCGGTGAAAATGAGAGAGAGAGAGTAAGCTTAAAATACTTGAAGCAGGCTTTTCGTGTATGCCGGAGTGAGTTGGCTAGTTTTCAGGGAATTCTCTCCTCGGGTGAGTGAGTTGAGCTATGAGGTGAGTTGGTGAAGGAAAGTCAAGCCATGGCCCATGCCTCTTTGTGTGGCAAAGAGCCACGAAAACAAAGTCAAACTGCAATGTTCATCACGCCATCAGCATCATTACATAATCCGAGTGTGTGGTGCATTAGGTTTCTCTCAGATCAAATGATCCTTATTAGTCGACACAGAGAGAGAGGCAACATATATATATTTTAGCTTGTTACTCTCCAATAATAATGCCAATCCCAGTCAACCTTTTCAGTTTCAGAGAGCATAACTTATCTCAAAGTATCACTATCACAATTTTCTCTTGGATGCATCACCAAAGGCGAAATGAGAGTTGCATGGAATAATACCGAGATCGGATCGATCCTCAAGGGAGCAGAGTTGCATTGGATTTGATGGCTTTCCTCTTAGAGAGAGTGAAAAATATAGAAACCTGTGTGTCTGCCTGTCCGCTCAATGCTCCATAACATTCCCTTTGGTACACACCGGCCTTTTTACACTGAGAAACATGAACAAAAGACTGAGGTCTTTCTCTCTCTGCTCAACTTAATTAGTTTGCATAGTATCATCGTCTTCGTCTGTGTTTTTCTACCTTGCCTCTTCTGTGTCCAGAGAAAGACAGAAGACGCTCCGACACAGAGGAACAACAGTAATTAATCATGTGTGGATGAACACTACACTGCGCAGCATATTATCTCAGCGTTTTCTTCGTTTTTTGTGACTTGATTGTGAAATCCGTCTTGTAATTCTAGAAAGACAAGCGAAAGCCTTACTCTGTGCGTACCTGTTGTGGTGAGCTTGATACACACAGGTCTTTTCACGGGATCATCACCGTCACCGTCATTCATTATTCTAAGCGTCTAATGAATCATTCCACGCAGCATGCATTGTCCTGAGAGAGAGTTGCCAGAGAAGAATTAAAAAGCGCTTTTCACTCAGTGGAATGACGGGTGAATAGGTTGTGATCAAACATCAAAAAAGCATAATACCTCTCATCTCACAAACTCTCGATAAAAGACGAGCCACTCAAAAAATGGTATGAAAGAAAAAAATGAGCGGATTATTGGAACAAAATGATGATGGAAGAATAAAGGAGGTAACAAGAACGAAAATAAAGGAGAACAAGGGAAAAATTAATAAGGCTCAATGAGGCATTTTAATGGGGAAATTTTTATAAAAAAATACTGAGGAATTCGTATAACCTTGTCTCATTTGCTCTTGATCAATTCATATTAGAGGAAAAAACTGATTGTATTCACGTTTTTGAGGTTTTTCTGTTGCAGGGAAAGTTATTGTAAAAAAATAAAGATGGGAGGAAACAGGAATAATTGGTGGTGAAAAAAGAGAAGAAAGCTGAGAGGGTCTGATTGTTTTTATCTGGTTTGCCAGAGAGCCACCCGCACCGCAACCAAGCCTGACTTTAGACAGAATGGAAAAGATTACTCTTATGTATTCATTGAAAAAATACGGGAGCGTATCTCATGGTTGTGGTGTGGTGATTGCGGGTACACACGCGATGATAATGATAAACCCGTTCCTCTGTTCCTCTGGCTTTTGTTTCCAGTGGGGAAAGTTGAGCTTAAAACGAAGTGAATCCCAATTTGAGAAGGAAAAATCAGAGAAGAAAAATACGGAAAACTCTTTCTTTCTCTTTTTTTTTCTTTTTTGTAAGTAGCTTACTTGACTCTTTTTATTACTTTCTCAATTTTCTCCGGAAATTTTTCTCCCTCTGTCTTCGTCGTAATGCTCTGAGAATTATTGTTCACAAGAAATTAGCTTTTCTCGAAAAGGAGAAAAAGTAGAAATTAATAGAAACAAAAAAGTTCTCTCCTTGTGTAGTGTCCTGAATACTGAGCGGACACAGATGCTCTTTATTTGCCATGATTATTAAGACAAAACATTTTGTGGTGAATTTTTAATCTCTCTCTGGAAAAGGTTCGTCGTGGAAGAGCATGTGGTGTGGAAGAGTTAAAAAGCAATAACGCCAACAACGCACCACCACAACACACTTCTTCCTCTGTGTCTTTTGTCGTGTCGACTTACAAGAATGGATTTTCTAATTTTCAATTAATTCTCTTTCATTGTACTCTCTCCCTATTTTTACGTACTCAAAAGACACACTATTTTTCAAGGCGGATTTTTGTCAACTCATTTCTACATCATCCTCTCTGTCTTCGTCTTCTTCTCAGTCCATTCGATCCAGACGCAGACACGCAACATACCTTCCTCCTTCGTCGTGATGTTTCATTCGAGAAGAGAGTAAGGATTTTTTACGAGCATGAAATATCTCTCTCCTTCCCTTTTGTTTCAGCCCGTATGCTAATTAAGAAGAGAGAGTAATTAGTGGAGCTTAATGGGATATCTGAGCTGAGTGGAGCAGATGAGTCTCTCCTCACATCCCGTACCGCGCTACTCCATCCACGAGAAAACCGCCTTCAACGAAAATTTTTGGAGGCAGATTGCATAAGCTTCGATTCGACGGGAGAACAGTATGGTTCTCTCATCAACTTGATCAACATCATGATGATCATCATCACATCGCGATGTAATTACAGACACTCTGCGTCTCTCAACTCTGAAGCTCTCTCTAGTTTTTGGCAGAAAGTCGAATTTTCTCTCTGTGCATTTGAGATAAAATGGGCGATACAGTTCCGAGGAAGGGGATTTCTTTCTGTGGGCAGATCAAGTGTGATGTGCGGATACAAAAGCGTGTATGAATTTTCTCTCTTCTTAATTGTGAAATCCTGTACAAGTAAAAATTAGATCCTATCTCTCACCGAGAATGTGAGTAACAACGCAAGTGTAAATTTGTGCAGACTTTTTGCCACGTCGGCACACTCATCATTTCCTCCCAGAAATTGTTGCTTGTAAATGTGCACCATGATTATGATGAGGATGGTCTTGAAACTTGAGCTGACTTCTTGCTTCTTGATTTTCACACAAGAAAAATATATTCTCCAACAACCCTTTTGTCAGTTTCATCTCACTCGCAAAAGGCTACTATCTCGCTCTCTGTGTATTATGAAAATTGCTCGTTTTAATTCTTTTCCTCAATTTGCTACTGCAACTGTGTCCTCTCATCAAGCTCACTTGTCTTCCCTATTCGTCTTCGTCCTCCTCCTCCTATATCGTCGTCTAGAGAGGTTCGTCGTCTTCGTACATCGTCGTCGCCTTCATCAATGTCATCTAATGATGAGCTCACTTTTTCTCTGCTCCGCACCGCTTCCCTGACTCTCGGCTTCGACTTCACGCTCCATTCATTATAATTCGTCGTTGTCATCGTCGTCATTAAAAATCCCTGTTCCCTTCATCCTGACTTACCTTACAAAAATACGGTCCCAACCTCTCTCCTCTTCATTCTCCTTTGCGTTTTATTTGAAACAGGAGAAATAAGAAGTTAAAAAAGTGAGGGTAATGAATAAAATCTAGAGAAGAGCAAAACTTTTTAAAAAATACTTTTTGATGATGATGAGGTGGTTGCATATGCTCACAAAATTATAGTGTGCAGCCACTTGCCACTTGTGGTTACACTTCCGACGACGCCGACGAGTGTATTTGCACTTTGGTCGTGGGGCAGGGAAATGAAGGTTCCGAGCAAAGACCGGCGAAGCGGAGCTGATTTATATGCTAATAATAACGCGTCCAAGTCTTTTTTCCTTGATTACAGGTAACAAGGAACTGCAGAATTTGTGGGAGGAAGTAGCTCAAGTCACATACTGAGTCACTAATCGTCACACTCTGCCACTCTGATTTTGTGAGGAGGACAATAGTATTTTGTCTTCTTGTTCTCGTACATGCATGGTATACATCAATTAACATGATTCGTCTCTATTCTTCTTCTGGAGAACGTAATAATTTTCATTGACGATGACCGAGAACAAATCATTGATCATTGTCTACCCGAAGTCTGTAATGATTCTTTTCTGTAACTTTGCAGAAGTCATCACTCTCTCTCTCCTTTCCTGTCTGCTTGCAGTTCAAGCCTCTCTGGACAGTTGGATAATATATTCATTCCAAAGTGAAATCCTTCCACTAGAGCATCACATATCATTTGTCAGTCATACATGTAAACTTTTGTTTTTGTCTGTGAGATATGCTCAATATTGCTGAATTTTTGTATGCCCCCTTACCGTGTCTTAATATACGGCATATTATGAAGAGGTGGGCAAAGCGTATTTTACGGTGCAGCAAAGATCAAAATATTATTGACATTGACCATGGTGAGTATGATCTTGGCATCAATAAATATGTTTCCTCTTCGAAGTTGTGTAATACACGGGATATCGCTTTCAAAACGATTCGTTAATCATCCCTCTCTCTCTCTCTTGAGTCAACGAGGTTGAGGTTGAGAGCGAGAGAGAGTGATACATAATGGAGTAGGTCGACCTTTTGCTCAGGCAGGGGCATTCCCATCTCCACATCATCTCACTCTCTTCCTCCTTCTCACCATTTGCATGTATCTCTTTCATTTAATGTGCTTGTAAAACACGACAACAGCATCATCGTATCATTTTTCTGTGCATTTTCTTTGATTGACTTTATGTCGAACTCGGACTTCTCCGATTGCGAGTTTTAGCTAAGGAAAAGCAATCAGTAATAACTTTGTGTGTTGCTCTACTAGAAAAACGTAGTAAAATTCTGCATCCCATGTGGGCACACACACAATCAATAAAAAAGCCAGAGAGAGGAGCACTTTTGTAATGACCACGAAGGAAAACACAATGAAATCATCTCCGTACAAAAGAGATGAGCACATTGTGTTTGCTTGAGTGCATAAAGAGAATCAAATCAAATCTCGCTCACGACGGCACGACATGATCACTAGGAGCACACAGGAGAGAGTGAGAAGCGAGCAGAAACAAATCGGAGGAGAGTTGTGTTATTGATTTGATTTTTGTAGAATTTTTTTTGATGGACATCCGAGGGAATCCAATCTGCTACACGACGAGTAATATCGCTGCGTGTGCAACAGGCAGCCACCAAGAGAACACCAGAGAGACAATTTTTATTGCCCACCATACCTACACACAGGTACAGGTTGTATTTCCATTTTATTATTGTATTTTACAATTTGTCTGCTAATTTCAGACAAGTAAATAGCAGCGGGATGCCTCTCCGAGATGAGATCAAGATTCGTGTGCGTGTGACGAGGACGAAGATGATCATCATTGAGTGCGAGAGAGCAACACTCTCATCTATTTTGCTGTTATTAAACCGACTCCACGCAAAATCTTTGCTCACAATTTGTGAGTCACAAAAAACTCTTTGGTTTATTTGCAGAAGTGATTTTCCTTCTGAAAAATACATAAAGTGTGTGAACAAACACTGGTTTGCATGGGGGCCTTCATAAAAACAAATGGAAACTAATTGGAAAATACGTAGGCCCACTCACGACATTTCGACACTTTTTGGGTGTTCCTCCAATCACTCGAAAAGTGAAACCCTGAAATACAAACGTAAGATTGAGGTGAGCGATATGAGAAGAGGCGTGCGAAAAACAATTTCATTTCGCAGCTCATCACGTGAAAATGCGCAAAAGACGACGGAAGCCAGCATGAAATGTCGTGTTACATTGTTTCTCCCTCTCCCTAAATACAGGACTTGTATGAGCATCACATTATTATGTGTTACATGCCATTTTACAAGGACCTCACTCCGTGTGATCTATTGTCTGACACTGAGAGAAGAGAGCCCATAATATATTCTCCAGTAAAAGAATAAAAGGGAAAGGTAAAGAATGAGAGAGACGTTTTTCCCTGTTGTAATGTGACTTGTAAAGCTGGTAATGACTTGATATATGAACGTGCCATTGCTTCTCGTTTCCCTGTTTTGTGAGTGAATGTGTGTGTGTGGAGGAGTGCATCTCATTTCATTACATTACCCTCAACTCATCCGAGAGAGAACACGTCGTCCTCAAATTACTGCGTATAAGCTCCCAACTAGTGAGATAGAAGAATACAATGCTGGAGAGAGAAACTAAAGCGTAGATCTTCTATTCTCTTGAAAAGAAGGGTGATATCTGGAATATAACGGGCTCATACACACGTCAAGAGTAGAGTCGTTAGTCGTTGTAGAGCGGAGAGAAAAATGTTGCCACTTTCTTAGTGCTGAGTCGTCGTTATCAGGGTGCGACAAGAGATGAAACGGTACGAGCCAAGATGAGCTCATAAGTCTCTCTCTCTCTCCAGTAAAAAAAACTAGCTTCTCGAGTGGGACACATGTATTTTTGTATATACGCTCATCTACATCACTTTCTTCGAAAGTACAATGCTCTTTATAGTGTGTAAGTAAAGCCTTGTGTGTGATTAACAATTAGATGAATAGCGTCGACCAAAAAGTTGTCAGCGGGAGTTATAGAGAAGGAGGAGAAGGGAAAAGTTGGAGGCTTTGAAGAATTTCACGTGATGGCATTTCAAGAAACCGCAAAGCATCATGCCAAAGCCAACCCAAAATCCAAGAGAAAAAATACGTCCTAATGCGTTGTCTTACGTTCCTTGATGGAGTACATGTGTATAGCTTGGAAAGAGAGGGATTGGGCTCCTTAAAAAACTGAGTCATTCCAGGCATTCCCTTCTCCCAAAACGGTCTTTTCCTTTGGCTTTATGGCTTATGGATGTACGGAGGCGCTCTTCTTTTTTTCTAAAGCTTTTCTTGGCTTGTTTGTGGGCTCCCTAATTTTCTTAAGAGCTTTTTACGACATTTACACACTTACATCGCGAATACGCACAGTAACGACGTTTTCCTTCTCGGAGAAGAACAAAACACTTTTTCAAAAGTTGCACTAACTATAGCACCTTATTCCTCTTATACCTATGAGAGCGGTTATGTACAAACCTATACATTCATTTTACATTTGACAACATTTCCTCCATTTTTTTCTCTGAACAAAAGTTACACAGCGTGTGTAGTAATCTCCTTGTCTTGTTTCTTCTTTTTATTTTCTATAATTTTGTTCGACAGATATTGTCTGTCCCTGTTCTTGTTACCCTCATAAATTTAAAGTGTGCGATGCCTTTAATTGTGTAAAACCCTTTGGATGACGACACGGTGTACTCAATTTTCTTTGCTCTCTGATGCCCTGCCCAGTTCAACTCTCTCATTATTTTTTCGGGGCAATGCTCTGGTTTTCATGATGAGGGAAGACGGGTCTTTTTATGAACGCTTTACATCATACCTTGTCAGCGCAGACAAATTCGTGAGGATTCATCATCATCATCACCACTTGTTTTAAAATCTGTCCTTCCTCAAAAAATATTGCAATTATCTCTCTTATTTTTGTATTCAGCTTGTTCATGAGGTCATCATCCTCTATTGTCAATTAAATAAAACCCAAAATGATCCTTCATAGCGGACACGATTTACGGATGCACATGTTAGTGCGGTTTCGTTGCTGTGTGTGCTATATGTGATTGCGGTTTTCGAGGCATGTCGTACCACTTCCAAGTGTGTGGAAAAATACCTTTCTGCAAAAAACCGGTGTTTTATTGTACAAAATCAACGGACAAGAAGCATATTATGTTGGACACAAGTGTGTTCTATCGTAAATACTTCACAGTGAAACCTCAAAACCGGAGGAGTTTGCTCCGAGGAATACCGTGCGTTTTATTGACGTGTCATTAGCAAGTGACTCTTAATTCTTGCCACAAAAACCTGAGAGTTTTGCATAAAAAAATGTACTGCATTTGGACATTTTATCTATGCATTTGGATTTGGACAGTTTTCTGCGGTTTTTGCACAAAATCAAATTGCACAGCCATATCGCACTCGACTTACATTGGGCGAAGAACACGTGTTTGTGGTTTTCTCTTCTGTCTCAAAATGTTTTTGTGATGCTTTCTTTGTGAATATTTTATGCGCTTTCTGGTACGTGGATAAAAAATGTTGCAAAAGCCCTTAAGCATCCTTCTTAAAGATCTTGCGGTTTCTTTTTCTCGTGAGTAGCATCATCAGTGGTTCTGATATCACCTCAAGAACTGCTTAAAGCACTCAGATATTTTTTTGCCTTTTTGTGTTTTGCGAGAAACGAAGTGAATGCAATCCGGAAATGTAAATTGCGGCTTGCGTTGAAAGGGACAGAATGAACATCATCATCAGAGAAAGAGGATCATTCAGGATTTCCGGATGTGTTTCATTACTGCTGTGTAGCTCCCAGATTTTCTCTCTTGGAACTACAGATTCCCATCATGTCACTGAGCATATTGCACACACCCCCAAAAATGTAGATGTGAGCTCGTAAAATGACAATGGAACAAGGCTAACCAAAAGAGGCAGAGAGAAATTCGGCAATCCACGACAATACTGGAACTTCATTTCTACATGTATTTTCCCTCGTTACACGCACAAAACCACTCTTCTTCACTCTCGACTTTTGCTTTTTTCACTGGAAACTCAAATTCGGCACAGCAATCAAGTCCTTCCCGAAAAGAGAACGACGACGATGCATGCGGGCTTTCATACTTTTCCTGGCATTGTATTGTTATAGATTGCATGTGTGCGTGTTTTAGAATTTTTTGTGGGGAAACGATACAATAATCATAATCATAACAATAATCATAATATTCTCCCTTGTGAAATGCATGCATGCCTTCTCTCTCCATTCTTTTGTGTTCCTCGTCCCCTGATGCATTATGGATACTCACTCTCAACCGCTTATCTGCGACGCGTTTCATTGAACTCCCACACGAAAAAAGTAGTTCACTTTATATTCAAACGGAGGCACACATGATTACTGCTGTAATGCGTGTGTGTGCTCTTCCGTGCATTTATCTCTCTCTTTTTTATACTTTGTGATGGAAATGATGAATAATATGCCACCACATTATTGCCACCTCGAACACACACAATTGACAATATGCTCACTTTTCCAGGAGTAAATCACCCTCACACACATATTTCGACAAGCTCACTCCAACCATCAAACATCATCATCAGAACACAATAGAAAACCTTCTTCTTTGTCGAACATGGAAACACAATATGCAAATGAAAAAAAAATATGCTGGGATGCGGTGGTGTTTGAGCTGAGGTTGGATTCATAAAAATTATTGTACGTTTGTTGTATCAAAAGTGTGGGAAACTAGTCGCACAATCACCACCAGCACCACAATACATCGGATCACTATTATCATGCTTATTTACGCGTGGATTTTGTGGAATTGTAATGCGGTATCTTTGCATTAATACGTGAACAATAAACAAACAATAATGATACACACAATTTAAATGTTTATCATGATTTTTGGAATCCGTTTCAATAATACGCGATAAAAAATATCTCTGTTTTCCTCATATTCTTTCTTCGCCTATTGTGATGATAAATTCTGAGAAAGTTAAGAAGAAGCCTTGTAAAAACGGAACGAGAACACGATAGCAATTTTTCATTTGAATTGAGAACAGGAAGCCAGATGCTATAACAAAGCACACCATCCTTGTGTGCAGTTTGTTACTAGTGTCCCCATTTTCCAGGAATTAATTACCTGAAATTACACACATTTTGTTGTTGGTGCCATTTTGTGGAGAGGAATTTCACAAAAATTTATTTACAAGCCTCCATTATTACAGCGGATGGATGAAGATCGTTCACACATTAGAGAGGCAATAAACGCTGTCTTCAGGGTGGCATACACAAAGTCATCTCATCTCTCACACATTGAAAGTCACGCATATTTTTATCGGCCAACATAATCTCGTCATCATTCTCGTAATCTTTCTCTCCAACAGCTCCTTATCCCTTTTATATTGAACATATATGGACGTTGTATAAAAACGTTTATTGTAACTCTGTGTACGTTTCTTTTTCTACCTGTCAAAAAAAATGAAGTAACCCGTTCTCGCATTGACGTGGTTGTGTGATGAATACGAAAGTAAGGAAGACATACGACTTTTTTCTCCCTTGTCGACAACAATGTTACATTCGTGAGTACCTACCTGGGAGGAAAACCTTATTTGAATTGCCACACAACGATTTTCTGTCCGTATTAACAGCAACACACATTTCTCGATTTGGGACCTATTGTCGCACTACGAGGGGAAAGGAGAGAAAATCTTTTTTCTGAGATTACATTATTGTCTGTGTGTGTCGCTTACGCTCTCTTGCCTTGTCGGATGCTTATCTTATCGACTGGAGTGAATCTCAAAAATCCTCCGTGTGTGAACACGACGGACTCTCCTCAACGACGTTTGTGTGCCCCACCGGAGAATGAAGACCTCCCCACAAGAGCAGTCAAATGTGATGCAAACTACGACAACCCTTTCCCCCACAGAAGAGATCTCTGCCGCAAGATAGCTGTCTCTCTGAATAAGAGATGAATGTTGTCGCATGTGTTCCACTTGGGTATTTAGCAAGGCGATTCTCATCATCAGCTACAGCAGCATCAATCCCAAAAATAAATTACACAACTGGTGCACATAACGCACATTCGTTTGCTCTTATCATTCGTTTGGATTTTGGAGTTTGAGAGATGACGTCATAAAAAATAGCTTCACATTCATCAGTTCTCTCTCTCTCTCTCTCTCTCAATCATCCTCAAAAATAACTTGTAACGAACGAATGAACGAGAAGGGGACTTTAAGATATCGAGTCTGATAAGATGCGCGCGCGTTGTGTACGTTATGTGCAGTAATATGCATCTCTTACTCAAGTTATTTGGGAAAATTATTTTATCCTGTCAGCTTGCCTTCGTTCCAGAATCCATCTTTTTCTTACGCTTGATGCCTGCTCCACTTTGCCTCGTTATTTAACATTGACTAAAAGATGACCTTTGACCCTTTCTTCAGGCTGTGAAGGAAATATCAGGGGGAAATGAATGGATAAAAATATTACGGAGCTAATTCATCTCTATCGCTTTTCTGATCGTATTATTGATTTCGATGTAATAATGTGTGCGCGTATGTGCAACCATTTGTCACACAGGTTGTCAATTCTGTGTCCTTCTCTTTTCACGTTTAAAAGGATGGAAAAAATTAGCAACGATGTACCATACGATTCTGATTTGGTAGATAAATTATTAACGTTCGTTTATTTCTGTTATTGAGAATTTTGACTATTAACACGAAGCATGAAGCCGGAGAGTGACTCATTATACATGATGCATAACACACAAAGTTTTTAAACGAGTACCAAAGTTCTGTTTCTTCGTGTGCGAGAGAGAGAGTAGATAACCTCTGAATCAAGTTTCAGATAACCTTTCAAGACAAACCACACTCATCTACTTTCTTAGGCAATATGAGAAAATGCGTATACATGTATATGTATAAATACGAAAACTAATATATTGTGGAAAACTTGAAACTTTGTGTGAGAAACAAGATTTTTAAAACAAGCGCATAATTATACACTTATCACTTATCTCACCGTGAAGAATTCAGATTGAGTGCAGTCAAATTAATTAAAAGACCGGCTAACTCGCAACTTCTGGATTATTCGTAACTCACAGCGAAACTGATGTGCACATTATGTCTCTGTATCGCAATGTATCCCATGTCGTGAATTCTGCCTGACGAATTATTAGACACATTTTACTGAAAAAGTTCTATTTTTTTATTAGTTGAGTGACTATACGGTGTCAGCATGACAGAACTTACTAGAAACGTGGAGGGCATCAGTATTAAATATCCTGTGATTTTTTCCGCAAAGTCAAGATATGTGGAATATAAAAATCGAGCAATTCATCTCCTTCAGTTTTCCTTGCTACAAACCGTCGCACATGCGGCGAAGTGACCGCCGTCATCAATTTCATTTGCATAAGACCTTGTGCTCAACCACTCGTGTGTGTAGCTCGCACCATTATTTTCGGTATAAAAAATAAAAATGCCCCAAAAAATCGTGCATAATCTCATTAAGCACGGAGCCAGGGAAAACTGCAAAAAATCAGATACCTACATTTTTCTTTCGTTCTGTGAAAGCCTCGAGCAACCGCACACACCATCACCACCAGAGAGAAAACAATTTTGGACATATTTTACAGAGATTTGTTTTTTTCTTCTAAAAAATTAGAGTGTAATCCATTAGTTAGGCACATACAGCGGCAAGAAGACGGCCACATCATCATCACCGCATGAGAGTCGAGAATTAAATTTATATATGCAAAAAGGCCGAACGGGAAGGAATTTTTGTTTACATGGATTGATACGCAGAAAATCCGACACTTTTTTCACGGAATCTACAGAAAAAATATAGACGATCATGGTCGGTGTGGTTTCCTTCGTGGAGTCAGAAATCCTTCGCTTTTTCGCACAGCAGTCGCCTTCCGACAACGACAAATGCGCTTGATCGGCAAGATTACTGTCTGCCTTACGGCTGGCATCACGGAGATGAACTTTTTTAATGGAAAAAATGTGAGCGCATATTATCTCAACGTTAAGGTGATTTCTTTACGTAATACAATAATGCTCATCCGCTGCCTTGAGCTAGTAAGAGTTTACTACTTTTTGCTCGTAATTCGTAAGCATTATCGCATAAAGCATTATCACAACGTAATTGCAAACGTTTCCAAGAATTTCCATTTTTCCTTCCACAATATTATGCTGAGGTCCCGAAAAAATTGAAAATCTTTATTGTGTTGAATTTGTACAAAGGATAAAAAAGAAAGCATTCTTCGCTGTGGGGGAAGTGCGGAGAAAATGGAGGCATAAAACACCGGAATACCCAGGAGGCAAAATTCCCTGAGCTTCGAATGAGAACAATGTGTGAATCTGAAAATTATGGCGAGACTCCTATTTTTTTGTACGGAGAATTTTTGTTCCGTGTTTGTCGACTCAAACTTTTTATGGTGGTCATCATCATCTTGATCGAATCAGGAAGATGAGGATTGTTTAGCGTTCACACGTTGCCGAGTGTGATGCCTCCAATCGAGATGGTGAATAAAAAAAATCGTGCTCTCACTTGGCCATGCTCGAGCAAACATGATTGAATATCAGAAAGAACAACACGTAATTCATTTACAGGATTCCGTGAAAAGTTGATGCACACGAGTAAAAAAATCAATCACTTTACTACATGCTGTTGTGGCATATTATTAGACTTGCTTCGAAGGTCTCAGGCTTCGCTTCATTTTTACTGCCGTTTAATTGTCAATTGTTCGTTCTCAGAATTGGGCAATAAAAAAAACCGAGGAATAAGTGACGTCAGAGAAGTTTTGGTGGTGAAGAGTATAACAGAAGAGTATAAAAGGCGACGAGCGGAGCTCTCATCAGATTCGTTTCACTCGGTAAAGTTACCTTCTTGCTTAAAGACCCTTTAGTGTACCACCATTAACCCTGGTATCATCATACATTGCCGACAGTAGTATTTCAAATGCAACAATGTATAAAATTTAATGTATGCGAAATTGTCAATACGGTCGAAGTTGAAGCTGTACAAATTTGGTTCAATATTTCCTACGCCCTAGTCCTGAATCAGTGTATTCATATTTTAAACCGTCAAGTTTCTGACTAATTTTTGCTATACTGCTCGCGTTTAATGATAATATAATCGGAATAAAAAATGCATATCGAAACTAATATTTCAAAGAATAGATAAACTTTTATTACTGTATCATGGTATCATCATATCACTTGTAACAAAGGTTAATTAAATATTGAATTTTAACACAACTCATTAAACTTTCATACATTTTCCTAAACTTCGTACTGAGCAGCAGCAAAAGCATATGATTAGAAATTACTAGCATAGAATTATTAACAGAGGACAACTTTAGAAAAACTTTGGGATGGAGTCAAAAATCTCGGTTGCGTCTATTATCGGAAGGATATAGTAGGCGGCAGCGAGTCCTCCTGCGAAAGTGACGAGACCTGCCAAGATCCTGAAGTTTCGATCACCAGAAAAGAGTCCACACAATCCGCATGCCATCTTGCTGATTGGGCAGCACGAAGGAGCTGCCTGTCCCTTATCAGCATCTCCTCCTCCTTGCTCAAGGGGCTTCGAAGGGGCATCACGTGCAGCAATCGCCTCATGGAGCTCAACTTCCGCTTCTATTTCACTAGCGCGAATTGTATCACGATCAAGATCGATCCAGGAATCGATGCAACAATACAGCTCACGGTGGTGCAAAACCAAGGAGCGCAGGATTCCAGCGTGAAGCCACTTTTCAGCGAAGCGACCCACACCAAAAATATCGAAGTCAATCATCACGACGAAGTAGCATGTCATGCATGGTTCAGTCTAAAAAGTCACACAACAAAATTCATGACAGATACTCAAGCAATGACATAGGATCACATTTGCATGAAAACATTACATTGCTACGCCAAATCCCAGGCTGCAGCGGTCCACGCTCAGTCTTGCTCGACACGAAGAGCGCGGGATCCTTCCCGTCGCGATAGTCCTCTTTTGCAACTCCTGCGGCGATGTCAACGTGAACCACTTGTCGCTTTTCCAGGAGTGCTCCCGGCAAATGCAGCGCGTTTTCAAGGTTTTCGTTGCCCGGAAGGTAGACGGCCTCAATGGTCATTCTGTAGGTATCGCTGACGCGGATGTTCTTCGACACGGATCGGTGGTACGGGTAAGCATCCCAAGTTTCGATCTCCGTGATCTTCATCGCGTTCGTGAGCATGACTTCCGTGAAGGACGCGAAGCAATTGAATGACTGACCAAGTATCCCTGGCTTGTTGGCAACACTAGATTTTAAATAAAACCTGGAAGCATTTATTTCTTCATCTGAAGATTGAGGTGGTCATGCAAAAGTGATGGGGTGAATCGTACTACACTTACCCGTCATAGCGCTTGATCGTGTGCTCCGCCGAAATAGGAACGGCTTGTCCAGTAAAGGGCACATGATCAGTCGTCTCCGAAAGAAGGCTCTCTTCCGACAGGTCGTAGCCCGGCACCTCGCGCACAAACTTGGTGTCCATCTTCATCTTCTCCACTTTGTGCCATTCTCGACCCCGGCAGTACTAAAAGTGTGAATATAGTACAATAAATATTAAATGGTTTTTCATGTCAACTCTGTAACAAAAAAGGGTATCGATTAAACTCCACACATACCTCATCGACGGTCATGGGGAGTACGACTCGACTGAAAAAAAATAAAGAGAGAACGATAATTTAGTTAATTGCTTGCACATGCATACCCAAACATCATACGCCAAAGACTCACTATTCTCGAATATCAGGCATCTTGATGTTTCCGCAGCTTTTTCAGATTCCGTCTCTGAAACAAAAAAAAATCACATCCGACCAGTAAACTTTAGTTCTAAAAACCAGACTTACAGCGGCTGGAAAAATCCGACGGATTCATCAATTTAGAATTTTCAAATGTTTGTTTATTTTCCCCTAAAATATAGCGAGATGGAATTTATGTGCAACGAAAATATTAGCAAATCACTCCAGCAAACATCGTTACCATCAACGACAAACCCTTCCCACAAATGTCTTCACTGATTACCACCACCGTGCCTGACCACGCTGTCCATTGTGCAGGAAGAAAGATGCTTAAAATAATTTTTTTATATGGAATGAAATGATTAGCAGGTAGGATTGGGTAGTGCAGTGTAGGGTAGTATTTAGTTAGTGATCGAAATTATTTATCCATCTTCAGGGCTATATTAGCAGTTAGTACTAATATGCGCTTCACTTAGGAACAACTTGAAATTTTAGCAATCCATTTCTGAATCTATAAAAGATACCATTGTAGCAAATGTAGCGTACATACATATAAATGAATGCAGAGCTGATCGTACTCGGAACAGTTTTGCATGTCCAAAATCATCATTTAGATGCTTGATCATTGAAACTCCTAGTTTTAACAGATCATCTCATTTCATGAATATGATCATTATCATCGGTATCACATCATCGTCATGATCTCCAAGTCGCCGATTGAAGCCTCTCTGACAATTTGACTCCATAGCGCAAATCAACTACAAAAGCTGAGCAAAGCATCCTTCGCTTTTTGATCTTCTCTCTGAGTCTCTGTCAAACGGATTTATTTAAATGCTTACAAAGGCAGTCCGTATAACAAAGGAAACTTGTCTGTTCTCTCTCTTACTCATCTCTCAAATAAATGGAGCTTGCCCACATTAATAATAATTTTGAACAATAAAACATTCAAGTTCAACAAGACTCATCTTCATATAACCTGAGAAAATAAAGAAGCGTGAAAAGCACAACGTTCTTAACCACGTTTATAAAAAAGTGAACAAGACCATTTAAAACGTATCTCCGAAAAAGCTGAACATGGGAAAGGCTGGCCAGGGCTTCTCGCTTTTGAGAATCTTCCTCTGAATTCCAAATGGAAATTGGTTTTTATTCCGTGTAAAAGCCTATTCAGTCTCTCCTTGTCGAGGAGGTGCACACACATGTACTCCTCATTGTACAGTCCGCTCTGTTGCATCATCATCATTGATTGAGTCTCTTAAACTTTTAAATTCAGAGTTGATTTTTTTGTGGTTTTCCTTCAGTGTAATATGTATCGATGCTCTCTTCTCGCACTCTTATTGTTACAAACTATTAGTCAAGTTGATGAGGAACAAGAAAAGGACGCGAGAATATTATGAACTTATGGATCTTACACAACTTTACCAGGGCCTGACTGAGCCTTTTTTGCTTCTTCTCTTTGCGTTTTGGTCAATTTTTCACATTGGCGTTTCTCCATAAAGTGTGTGGGTCTCTCCTTTTCCTTGTGCTCATCATCCTCAACCTCATCTTCTTCATCCTTCGTCATAACAGTCAATTTTTTTCTGGGCTTCACAAAACTTCCCAAAAAAATTTCCTTACATAAACCTCCTCTCTCTGAGTCAGTCTTAATTTTTTTCTCCTTCTTGGTTAGCAAAGATTAATGATCGATTGTTGTGTTGTGTGGAAGAAAAGATGATGAGGAATGCGTAGTAAAAAAGATGCGTAATATTATTATTACTATTACAAAATGGATATTATGCCTTTTACGATGTTCTCTCTTGGAGTTGTGAAGGGACCTCGAAGGAAGAAAAAAATCCTTTTTCTGAGGCAGTATGCATGATGATCTTCTCGTCGTTGGCAATTGTTGCAAACTCCAGGGTGTCCACACACTGCCGTGGGTGGGGGTCCCTTCATTTAACGCGAGTCAGCTCACACACACACTGAGACAGAATCGAATCGAATGGAGCAGAAAGAGAATAAATCATGGAAGTTTGACTCACCTTTTCTTTTCATCTCTCCAGCGTTCAAAAGCTCAAGGAAAAGTCCAGAGATATTAATTCAAGAGTGTGATGGCATATTGTAGAAATGCTACTTCGAATCATACAGAAGTTAATTCAAGAAGAAAAAAATCCGAAATCAAAACTGATTTCGAGTTTGTGTGAGTTCCCCTCGGAGAAAGGGCTGCTCACTAGAATCTTTTGTGCTGGAATGCTTTTGTGAGTGCACGCTTGATTTAATATCAAATCAATAAAAACGCGGAGTACACTCACGAAAGGAACGCTGTTTCATTAGCGCAGCAGCTACTGACACGAAAATGATTTGTTGCTTGGTGGGTTGCATTTGAAGACAAAATAATATCATAAAGACTCTAAAGAAGGATTGATGTGGTGCTAACTTGACTTTCTTAATATGACTTTCTTTGCTCGAGCCATCCAAATATCGAATGCCACCTCTTCCTTTTTTATTGAGAACCTCATAAATAACTGGTGTGGATGAACTGTTGAGAGCGAAAAAAATGTCATCAAAGGTTCTTCCCAGTTTTCTTGGTGTGGTGACCACGTTCAGGTTTTTCTACGCTCTCGTGTGTTTTGTGGAGGGAGTTGCTCTTTTAATAGTTTTTGTCTGCGGGTAGACCACATCCCGTTCTGTCTGCCCTTCCCCATGTATCCTTAAGACAGTATTATGTTGTGTGGATACGGTAAGATACGAGCTGACCACAATAGGAACGACTTTGCTGACCATGATGACCACAACGGCACGTCTTCGTGCTCCGCTCTCTGGTTCGAAGTATCATAATTCGGACAAATGAGTGTAGTGGCTCGTCTTGTAATCTTATAATCCCTTGTTTACGACAAGATATTGTTTCCTGCTTTTCCCTTTATGCTTTCATTTACTGCTGCTAGTTATTACTGCTCGTAAGGTGTAATTACTGTTGTACACACGCAGCAGTAGTCAGAGATTATTCGTATTTTGTGAAGGTCAACTGGACGGCAAACGGCTTTTTTAATGTTGTGTAAGTGCGCACCGTACATTACTGGAAAACAATATGAGCTCACAACTCCCATCATGAATCATATGCAATGGTAAATGACAGAGATTTTCTTTCCCTGCAGAAGATCCCTGTTGGAATTTTTGACTTTTGCTTCAGGGCTCTGTCTACTGTCTTTCCTTCTTTTAGTGACAACTAGTTGTAAAGGGCGAGATTAGCTCAACATACAGCATAACGAATCACCTCATAAAAACATAATCTTCAAAAAACATCGTTACACAAAAAAGTGAGAGAAAAAATATCCGTGTAATCCTTTGGAAAAAGAGTTGGAGCTCTACTTACTTACCGACTTACTTTTCCGGCTGCCGAATTTAAAAAATGCTTTAATTGATTTTATTGTATAAAAACCATGAACAAAGGAGGAAAAAGGGGATTCAACTCACACTTGTAAATACTAAAATTTCACGTTACATATTCCATCGTAATTTTTTGCGTCTTTGTTCTTCGTCCGGAGGATGAATTTGCCTTTAAGGGAAGCCGACACTTATCCGCTAATTAACAACGCGACTCAAAAAAATGTCAGTGTCAACTACCGCGTATTAGTGTGTCACCAGAGAACAAAAGGTAGAGATTAGCATTTTTTCCAATTATTTCCCGAGACCTCGGAAAACTTTATTCATCCTTTTTTCTTCCCCGCTGCCACAGCTTCCCCTTTGTAAAATATAACGATCCCCTTGTTTAACAAAAAAGGGTGGAATAAAAAAATCAAAAGACAACAGGGATGATACGAAAAAAATAATGGGTGAATGGGAAAAAATCGGAAGAAAGAAAACGAAAGATGCATGCGTTTGCATATTATTAACCATTCAAAAGGAGACACAAATTCTTTGAAGCTGAGGCTTGAGCTTAAAATCAGGAATGAACAATAAGATTGCAATTAGCGTGAATTTTTTCTCCATTTGGTTGTCATCCCTCGGTCCTCATCATGCCATATGTCGTGATATCATCTTTGTCACACCAAAAAAGATAGACAGAGAGACGGCAAAAAGACAAACGGAGCAAGATTGTGATTAGGCGCAGTCTTTTTGTGAAAGCATAAAAAGTTTGTTTTTTGTGTATCTTATGAATGCGTAGAGATTTTATTATGCTTCTGTGTTGGACGAAGTAGAGAAATGAGATATGAGAACGGGAGAAAACATGTATTTTATACTTTTACCTGTAGAACACAAGCTCCAAATTAACACAGACCTACTAAAATCTTACCTTCTTATCTTATATATAAGTGGGAAACATGAAGAAAAGTAGTAGAAAATTTGTTGTTTGCAAGTACGCACCAAATAAGCTTTGTCAGTGAACGTGTGAAAAAATCCAAATGGAGGAAGGTCCCTTATTCAAAGAACAGGGACAGAGAATCGCACTTCGAAGAAAGAAGCTTGAAATGTAAATTCATTTCTTCCTCTGTCAATCTTCTTGGAAAACGGGACAAGCCCAGTGTATGCATGCAGGAAATTTATCCGAAAGGAACACAGGGAGCCATTTCGCGATTCACTACCATTGTCGACCGAGAGTCAACATCTGCATAATAATTGGCGGAAACGGGGAGGAATAATAATCACACACATTCTCTCTAGCTTGACAATACTTGTTCGCACATGAGCTACAGGAGCGAGGAAAAGATCAAAGTCATGCTCATCAAATCACTCGCCGAGAAAATCATCAGCAGATGCCAGAGAGATGACCATCTGACGTTTATTTTACTGTAGTGGACATCAAGGATGCTGCCTACTTTTACACACGAGCGTCTTTGATTATTTGTTGAAATTTAATCTCCCAAGAAGAGAAAAGTAACAAATAAAATGAACACAAGGGTTCATTACGTGAGATGACAGGGATTCTCTCTACACCGAGCTTGGAAAATTTTCAAGTCGCGTTTTTCAGCGATTTTGATTGAGCTAAAGAACCAAGAAAGAGAGAAGCCTTTACTTGTAGATTGTTGGAAGGCTGTTGGAGCCTCCCTTCTCCTGACCTGAACCTCAATTTTTTATGTTCATTTCGTTGTTTTGAAGTTGGGAGTTGCATTTTTTGGCATGTAGTATTTTGGTTTCGTTTGTGTGCAATTAATCAGTAGCGCTCACTTTGTTTTCCCCTGTGGACGAGGCTACCTTGAAGAAGTCACTCAATTCATTCAAGGGCATGTCCGAAAAAAAATCTCATTTATCCCACCTGTAATTATCTGCAAATGAGTTTCTTCTCCCATGCGATACCTTCATTTCGTTAGTGGTACACTGAATAATATCCAGATCATCATCATCGGTCACTCCTCCAAAAACAGTTTCCTGCTTACACTCAAAGCTCAACGAAAAAGTCGTCCGTGTAGAACAAAACCCTTTGAGTACAATTGGGATTAGTAGAAAAGGGATTGGAAAAGGTAGACGGATTAGGAGTATACGTGAACTCGTCAAGTGGGAGAGTCATCCTGATATTCCTCAGAAGTGGGCAAACCTCGAGAGAGTGAGCATAAACTGGTAATGATAGGTGGTGGACGAGTCAGGGGGATGTCACCAACGCCTCCTCCTTGTCTCGATAATTAATGCCCTCGCTCTCGCTCCAAAATATTAGTTTGTATTCAGCATGGCTGAAAGAAATCGAAAGAATGCTCAAAGAAATACGGTGCACTAAGAAAACGGGGAATGGGGATGGGGAAAAATGCTCAAGAATGAAGCAAAAAATATTTTTTTTCTGTACTCGAAAAGAATGCAAATGAGAGAAACTCGGAGCTGGAGCATACGTCCACGTATGTGAAAAGGGATAGCTACATATAAGTTTTTCGCAAGAAAATCCAACAACGGTGTGGTTTGTGAGAACTTCCTTTTTTATGCGGATGAAGCCGATCGATAATCCACACCACTTCGACGCGACTTCCCTGGAGCGTCCGCAGTCCACACACACATTGCACCAGACCGCACTCCAAATACCTCCAAATTGTGAACATGTATTCGTCGTGAGAGATTTTTTATGAGAGCAGGCCCATCACACGACGACGACGAGCCCTGAGTAACAAAGAGAATAGTCGTGCTCTTTAAATTTTTATAAAAAAGACTTGTGGAGAGCAGCTCACGTTTTACAGTCATTTACGAGACAAAAGACTCACCAGAGAACAATATAAAAATGTACGCTCTGCCACACATTGTTCTCCACATTTTTATTATTACCTTATTGCACCACTCTCCTCTGCCTGGATGGAGAGAGGACCTCCCCGCTCAAATATCGTCGTGATGATCTGATCATCATCATCATCCGTGTTTGTCATACACCTCAACTTTATATCTCTTTGAATCATCATCATCAAGATGAGAGAGACAAGAAAACAAACATAACGACATGCTGGTGAAATGTGCAACAAAAGTTTCCAATCCAAAAAGCCAACAAACTCTTACCAGCACCGGCACACAGATTTTGAATTTTAAATCGCGTGTTTGATTTCTACACAGTTTGCGGCTTGTATGTTACGTGTGTGTGGTGAATGGTCGCGATTACAGACATCATTTTCACAAAAAGGAAGCTAACAAAAGACATTCACGAAACTGATGATGAGGATATTTCTCCTTGATGGTCATCCACATGATCCGATGATGAGAAATGATTTTTTTTTCTGCACAAGTCTTTTCGTAAAGCTCGTGTTGAAAAATGTCAAATCACACCAGATGCGACGACGTATGCACATCTGTATACAAAAGAATTATGTGAGCAAATAAGCTCGAAGAAAAGGATGGAAAAATGTGACTTGTCTTTTGTGATTGTTGATGATTGCTCACAGCTTCGTGTGTGGGAATCCCACACTAATCATACTGATTCTCTACAAGGAGAAAAATCAGACAGAGAACTCGTTGCGGGGAGGATTATTAGCATTAGGTTATATGTTCTTGGTGGTTAAAGGGAGGGGGAGGAGGGAAAAAATCAAGTGAAATTACATCGAATTCTCCGGTAATACCCTGACAAATCCCCAATTGAGCAAGTCGTCTCTCCACTTGTCACCAGAACGAGCGAAGGAGAAAGAAAAATAGAGTTTCTCTCTCTCATAATTTTTGTGGAAAAGGAGAGCTTCATCATTTACACCATGTTTCTCCCAGTTTTTCGGAGTGAGTTAAGTTGGAGGGTGTGTCGAGGCACTCTGCGACTTGTCGTGGTGCGGGACATTGCACACTGGATTAAAATGCCACCACGACGAAAAGAGGCGCAAGATGAAAATCCTCTCCGGAGCGAGAGCTGTCATCAAGAGGAGAAAAGCGAGAAGATAGGAAATATTTATTACTCCCACACACAACCGCGGAGGGAGCAGAGAGACAGCGGGTTTCGAGGAAAGCTTCGGAGAGACACAAAAACAAGTAAACAACCTTTTCTTCACATCTCTCTCTATTTCTCACTTAAATATGAGCCGGAAAGTGAGAAACACGAGACGATGTGACGATGATGATGATCAAGTGCGTGAAGAGAAATGGATTTCATATTTACACAGCTGTTTCACTCTCCGCTCGTGGGTTCTTTCGTGTGGAATTGGGACTGGATCACATTACTTTTACTTTTATTCTCTCTCCAAAAGAAAAGGCCGCGATTGCTACAACGCAACAATGACAATTGAGATGAGCTTCTCTGCTTCGCCAAAATAAAACGATTCGACGAGGCTCTGCACAAGAAGAGAAAGAGCGGAAGATAAGGGAGTTACGGAAAGTTTTGTCTGTTTCAAACACAATGGAGAGACGTAATGTGCCATTCTCTTCCGGAGACATTGTATTAAGAGAGATTTTGGGTGAGATGATATGATGCATCCTTATTGACGCATACGTACGTCTTACATACGATTCTGTCCGCCGGATGTAGATTAAAAGTCGTTGAGTGAGTCTCACAGTTTGGGTGAAAGCTACAATGGAGGGAAAAGCAATAAAAGTTTTGTAGGAGAAGTAAGAGGATGCATGGAAAATCACCTCTCATTCATTCCGTTTAATCTGGACCACTGTAATTGAACGCACACCCCCAATAAGATTGAGTACATGGATGAATGAGATGAGAGAAAGAGGACAAGATGGATGTGTGTTAAATTTGGTTTTGTGGGTTGTCGATGATGATGATCCGGTTTGGTGTGGTCCTTGATTCAAGTAATCAGAGGAGAACTTTGTCGAGATGAATTGAATCCGGAGAAAAATGCTAAATTTTTGGGGCTGATTCAATTGCGAGTCAATCAGTCAGTGAGGCACGACATGGAGCTTCACAAAGGGAAAACTTCTGTTCCAAACTCGGAGCTTTGATGAGTTCTCTTTCTCTCTGTTGAATTATCCAGGAAGCGGATCAAAGGTTACGCCTGCCGCGCTTTCATCTACGTCCACACGCGTACAAATTGTGTTGGTCGCTTTCCCAAAAATGAAATAAGGAACGAAATATGGAGGATATGTACAGAAATCAGTATAATGAAAACGCGATCGATGACGGTCGTAATGAGAATTATGCATGAATCAGTGGGTCACCACGGCTTTGGATACCTGCCACACAATCCTTTGTGCTTCACTCTCATTCATTTCGAGAGTGAAATAACTCTTGCTTTGTTCACATTCACTTTACTGCTCTCCAACAACCGAATTTTCCACATCTGAAGTTCATCTTTGTTTCCTTCAAGTCTCTTGGGAATTTTTCTGTGTCTGGATTTGGATGCATATGAACATGACCGATCTATGATTCTACTTGTCACCCATGCTCCAAAAGCGGAGAGTTGTTGTCACGTTTCTGGGTGTGCGTCAGAAACGAGATCCTACATGCAAATTATGTGATCGATCAATAAAGCTGCTGTCAATATGTGGTGAGAGACACACAGACAGCACCACTTTACCAAAATGAATCACAAGGGGAAAATTTTATTTGAGAATTGAGTCAGAAGTAGGAACTGCACTTTTATTACTACATTGCTAATTGCCACTCTTACTTTAGAGGTGAGCTATCTTCTGCGGTTTGTGAAATTACTTAGTGGTCAAAAACAAAATGCTTGCACCTCCGATTGCCTTCAATTTTTTAAAGTATTAATTTCCATTGCAAAAACAGTAAACTTGAGAGAGGGTGGAGTATGCAATAAAAAGGGCAGAGGGAACGATTACACTTTATGCTCACTTTCCTTACGATTACAATAATTTCCAGACAAACCTCGTCATTTGTAATTTTGGTGTCCACACAATTT
>JAHZMW010000130.1:0-15340 GCA_027743745.1 Alloscopus bannaensis
TTACGTCTCCTTTTATTTACTGTGTGCACGAACGTGCATAATGTGTAATCTAATAAAAATGTACAGAATAATTCATGTCAAGTCTCATACAAATGTCCGTCCAGTTAGAGGAAGTTTTCGTTTCAAATTTCAATCCTCTCAGATGTATTTATAGCCTCTACAAAGGGAGACAAAAGGGGTAAACTCGAGGAAAATAGAAGACGATACCTTTTGTGAGGTTGGGTACTTCAAGTAAAATCTGTGACTTATGGCAATGTACAAAACGTTATATATTATGTTCTGGCTTGTATTTTTGGTACAAGTGCACCATTATTCTTGACGATTATTGTTCACAGCCTTTCTCATCAGACAAAGAGAGACCGCAAACTGCAGTTAGAAGGAAAAATTACAGTTTCCCACACATGCATTCTGTCGCGTCGTATTGTTCAATCGATGCACAACTGCAAAGTGCACCTGTCAATAAAAATAATGGAAGAATACAAGAAGCTCTCTTAGAACCGATTATTATTTTTTCTTAAACCATATGCACACCGGCATCGGCCAGGAATGAGGAATTCGTTGTGGGAAAATGTGGCAATGAGAAAGCACAATGAATTTTGAGATGATTATGCAAATTAAATTGTCAAATAGCCACCACACACCCGTATACACCTAGTATTGTAGTAGACGCTGTATTAAAAAGAGACAAAGTGGTCAAAAGAAACTTGTACGATTCCCAACAAAAATAAACCACTTTTTTTAGCAAAATGCACACAAAAAATGTACCAGAAACCAGAGACGAAGATGCGAAGGAGATCTACAAAGGGGGAACTTTTTATGACTTCATTCAATACGATGATGGGATGATGAATCACAAAAATGTGGCAATGAGAAAGCACAATGAATTTTGAGATGATTATGCAAATTAAATTGTCAAATAGCCACCACACACCCGTATACACCTAGTATTGTAGTAGGCGCTGTATTAAAAAGAGACAAAGTGGTCAAAAGATACTTGTACAATTCCCAACAAAAATAAACCACTTTTTTTTAGCAAAATGCACACAAAAATGTACCAGAAACCAGAGACGAAGATGCGAAGGAGATCTACAAAGGGGGAACTTTTTATGACTTCATTCAATACGATGATGGGATGATGAATCACAGAATCTTTTTCTGAGCAAGGAGAAAAAGGATTTACAATGTTTTTCTATTTATATTAAAGCCAGAAGGAAAAGGCTGTTTTTCATTTGTCTTCCTCCTCCTCACTCACTCACTGCTGATTGTGATTACTGATCACAGATTACATTCAAAAGTCGCGAGACGAACCTGTAAACGAAGTGTGATAGTAAAAATGTAGCGTAACGTACCTAAATGCGAGGACTCTTTATATTAAACTCGTTGTCGTAATCGCAGTCACATATCAAAAGCCCAATGATAGCATTCATCTTTCTCTTTTTGAGCCGGTATTTAATTCATTCTCCCATTGATTTCTATCATTTTTTTAGATTCAGAGAAGAGGATCTTTAACAGTTGTCGACAGCCTTAACTGTTGCTTATCCTTTTCTTTTAGTGCTTTCACAACGGAGATACTCTCTTCAATCTTTTTAGACACATCTGCCATCAACTCAAAACAAAGTCTTTAAAAAACGCCTTCAAGATTCCTACCTCCTTTACAATAATCTTTTTTTTTAAATATAAAGATCTATAAGCTGGTAAATCGCTGTCTTCATTTTTAAAATACTTATCGATATGGCTCGACTATCTTTGAAAATTATGTCCCTCCCCTTTGTAGCTTTGCGGAGTGACTACAACTATTTTTTCTATAGGCGAGCCTGCATTTAACTTGTTATCTTGAGAGTGTGTGAATGCAACAGCTCACTCATAATTTTTTTAAAAATGCAGTCTTAATAATAATTACAGGTGTACCTTCGTCTTGCTACATTTTTTTGCATAGTTCCGGTTTTGCAATGCAAATTGCTTGAGATGAACTGATGAGAGACTTTTTTTTCTAAGAAAAAAGAAGAGTTTTTCCCTTGTTAAGCAAATCGTGTTTAATAAGGTTTGGCTAATTCAATTTGATTATTTCAGTCGTGATGATGAGAGTGGCATAGGTACACACACTTTAACTAGTGTAATTACAAGGAGATAATGACACAATGGGCCAACCCTCTTCCTGCCCTTTAACCATGTAATCCGCACACATTGTTTGCATATACTGCACTGTTGAAGGTACGCAGATTCCTTATATTGCTACATTTGTAATTATACGCTCAAAAGTTTCTTAATGATTAAAAACCTTTGCTACCTGCAGTTGTGCAGTTACATTTATTACTAAACTATGCCATGTATTCGTTTTTATGGGATGTCAAAGTCTACTAGTTGGACTCCTGTTGCAATGAAGCGAAAGTGGTAAAAAAACAATAAAATTGAATTTTTAATCGTTTTCTCACACATTCCTCAATCCTCTCGTTGACAGTATAACTGTGACACGGAGACACTACACAGTTTTGTGAGTGTGCCAAAACAAAAGATGCAAAAAATTCCTCAATGCCGAATTCTAGCTAAACATGAAAGTTATTGGTGTAGTACACAAAAGATTTCTCTTTACCTTTAATTTAGGCTTGTTCCACACGTTAATTAGTTTCTCCTTTTTCGTCCAGTTGACAAAACACTGGGCAAGAATGGTTCTTAATGTGAAGTCTCATTAACGTGTCACTGATATATTGGCAATCACTTCTATAATATAACACACTCCACGTGCACTAGTTGAGATGACTTGAAAGCCTTTATTATATTATTTGACAGGATAACTAACAAAACTCACAAACAGATAACTTTTCCCCTTAGAGCGGCTTTTGAAGAGCTCTGTAGCAGTGTCGGCAGAGTTTGGCTCACTTTTCGTTGTCCCTGTGACATTTAACTTACTAAAATCCTTCTGCTTCAGATGCAGTTAGCGTTGTCACTTCCAGCTCAATCCTAAAAAAACCGTCTCTAAAAGGCTCAGCCTTTTTTATAAATATACTTCCACATTTTGTCAATTTCTTCTCAAAATTTAAGCGTTTAGTAGTCCAAAGCTCCAATCCTTTTTTTTTTACTGAAAACACTCTTAAACTCCAGAGAAAAGCGGACCGGAAAGCTCTATTATTTATTTACTTCTCATCCCTCACACACTTCACTTCAGACTGACTTTTCTCTCGTCACTCACTTCATTCTGAAAAATCTCTTGCCGTCTCACCTCCAAATGCTTAACCCTTACTGTGGTTGGAGTGTATGGAGTAACGTAGTGCTCCTCCACACAGAGAACTCATAATAACTTGATGTTTGCGCTTCGTTTTTCTTCTCAAGCGAAAAAAACTTCTCACGTCTAACCACACAGGGTGAACACATATCATTCATCCCTATATTACAACGTACATCTTTTATATGAAATATTCATCATGAGAAGATCTATGTGCAAAATGCATGGCAATACCAAAGGGTATATCTGAACAGCATAAACTCTACAACAAAAACTTCTTTCATACTCGTGTGGATGTGCAAAATTTTTTATACATGTCTCCACAAAACTCTTTCATCCTTCAAGCTTCTTCTTTACGTGATTCTGAATTATAGACAAGTTCTTCTCCATTCGCATCTGTTTTCCTTTTTTCGGATAAAGAACCCTGTTTTTGAATTAGTGAAAAGGAGTCAGCACAAGAGGAACGGGACGCTCTTAGGAAAAAAGTCTCTAGAGCTTTTCTTAAGTTCAGGCCCGAGCCATATTATCAAGGAATAGAGTTCCTTCTATATTCTCCTTCTAGAAATTATAAGAGATTCAAAAGAGTTCTTTATATATGAACATAATATATCGCATCCTCTTGTCTTCCTCGCTCCACTCACACTTTTCTTCTTTTTTTGCCTGGCTCCCTTTTTATTTTCATTTTCGGTTCACTGAATACACACCAGCTCGAGAAAAAAATCTATACATTATGCTAGATATTATGCCTCCAATGCGGATATAGCTGAGTGCCTTGTGTGTCTGTGAGTGTGCCGCATAATTGTGGAGCCCATAAGCATTGTGATCATAATCATATTTGGCTGTAGAATATGTGCATCCAGAGAGAGGAGAGAGTTTCTGTATATTTTTCTACGATTTTGGGTACGGAGATGAGAACTAGTCCCATACTTGGAAAAAGTGAACCTCTTCTCTGACTGTAAGAGCAGCATCTACAGGATTATAGGTATTCTCCACCCAAAAACAGGATGATGGTGTGTAATTCCATAGATGAAAATGGACAACGACTTTCCTCTCACTTTGCTACTAGTATGGTTATGTTATGGTAGGCGAGAAATGGTATTCAGGAGAAAAAAACGTGGAAAAGTGAAGCTGTATAACGATAAAAGGTATTTCAACACGCATTTTACGTTTCACACCAAAAACTCCACAATGAACAAAGGTGGACGGTGTATCGACTACATTACAACGTAACCACCTCACGGGATGCTTTCATGATGGATAATGGTGAATGAGCATTTTAGCTGAAAGAGTGTGACGGGTTTTACACGGGGGAAAATAAAGTTCGCCGGTTCAGGTCTAAAAAAATGTTCATTACTTCACACAACAAAAGTCAAGCTCATTTTTGTAGTTTATGAGCACAGGGAGACCCTCCATCATTTATGTATTTTTTACTTTTTTTGCATTTTAGAATATTATGGATGAGTGAAATGTGTGCTCATGTTAAGATTGTTACATATCCCATCATTTTGAAAATTACTTTTCATAAAGGAAAATTGAGCGAGTTTTCTAACCATTTTCCCTGACATGTAACATCTCTTTCTTGGTACAAAAATGAGCATGAGACGTCACAAGGGAGAACCTATTTATAAAAGAGGAGCATCATTTGTTTAAACGCAAACATGTAAAAATACGTGAAAAATTATTCTCGCAAACCATTTCACATTCGAGGATTGTGTAATAATAATGATATTGTAGTTTAATCGAAATACACATGATACACACAATTTTTCCGAGTAATAATCATATAGTAAAAATTCATGCCACGCTTCTTGTGCTCACTCAAACTTGACTACTACGCGTGCATCACAAAATGCTTATAATATCATTTTATTTATGATGAGTATTGTTTCGGTGTGTTTTCGCTCTCCTCTAGTTTTTGCATCAGTTACAAAATGATGAGTCGCCCTGATACTCAAGATCGTAGTCTTCTCAAGCTGTATGTAGAGTGTGACTTGTAAAATACGAAATGAAAATTACAATTCCTTCAAATGTCTGCTCACTTCCTCATCCCATTTTACACGTCGTTCTCAGCGCACTACACGTTTCCATTATGGTTATGTAGTGTAAATGAAGATGATCTGATGAATATAAAATGCTCATTTTATTTTAGAGAGGGTATATAGTTTGTAAACATTTGAAACAGTTTTGTTAAAGCACATTATTATGCTCTCCACTCAAAATTTATTTGTTAAAAATTTCCTCTCAGCCACACAATGCGAGTCTATAACAATGTGGAGTTTTTAGAATTTAGAGATCTATTCACATTTCAAAATTTTCCTTGCGATCAATTGTGTTATCAAGTGTTTGCGCGAGAGAGGATTATGATTACTCCGACTTTGAGAGAGATTACAATTTGCTCATTTTCAAACCGTGAAGCGTGACATAACGTTCTCCCTTATTATTGCATATCGGTATAACACCCAGACTCCTTTGTGTGAGCTCCCGTTTCTCAGCTAATAATTCTCCTACAAGAAAAGGGAATGGTGGAGTTGGCGAAATGAGAATTTTATCCACAGGGGGATTTTTAGGTTTGCATAAAAAATGCAAATTGATGAAACACTGTACTCACGGGCTTCAAAGAAAATTGAGATTGGTAAACTAGAGAGGAACGGTGTTTGCATATGAAATAGGAAGGCACGCACACACATTTAGTATTTTCTTCCTAAAAAACTAACTTTTTACAGAGGATGACACGTTAAGGAAGCTCCTCGCGATTTATTGATGCAATACCTTCCTTATACAAAGTGCATTTCTTCTCAACGTGAGTGTGTGAATGAATGAGCATTAAGATTTCATAAAGGCTTGATTCCCATTTTATCAACTCCCATGCATCTCTACCCAAGGTGCTCATTTCCTCTAGCTTTTTACGAGACTACGTGCAAATTGCTGCACATCCTATAACAAAGCATGTATCCTTGTAGTTTCTGAGCATTTTTCAGAGAAAATCCTAAACCCCAGTCAGGGAAATATATTATGATGATGTGAAATGAGTGAGTTTTTTCTATTCAACAAAAACTGGATTGTTTTTCCACGTTCTCGAGGATTTGTCTCAAGTTCACATGTCCGCGTTGGCGTTCCTATTTTGTAACGTTGATAGACTGCCAAGGGAAGAGTAAATGGAAGTCTTTTGTCAGCATGGGAAAAGGAATGAGATGAGTAATATGTATTCTCTGTATAGAGTGCTTTCCTCCCACACATTAGTATCAAAAGAAAGATGAGGATTTAAGGAGACAAGCCTGGCTAGAAATGTTTTTTGCAACATTCGCAAAAAATAAAGCTTATAAGAGTAGAGACCAGGAGGGGCTCGCGATAGAAAGGTTCTTGTTTCTTTGAAATGTGCATAGTAACGTTGATAGACTGCCAAGGGAAGAGTAAATGGAAGTCTTTTGTCAGCATGGGAAAAGGAATGAGATGAGTAATATGTATTCTCTGTAAAGAGGGCTTTCCTCCCACACATTAGTATCAAAAGAAAGATGAGGATTTAAGGAGACAAGCCTGGCTAAAAATGTTTTTTGCAACATTCGCAAAAAAAGAAAGCTTATAAGAGTAGAGACCAGGAGGGGCTCGCGATAGAAAGGTTCTTGTTTCTTTGAAATGTGCATTTTTGTGTGTTCTCAGAAAAAATACACTCCCCACGATGGCTTTTTTTGCTGACTTCATCAGTTTTTTGTGCAGATTCACATACTGTACTGGGGGCATACAATGCAGGAGCGTTTTTGTCATTTGTCGACAACACGACATGACATGTACAACATGCAATCAACTTTTGTGAGAGATTGTCGTCTTCCGTAGTGGATCGCATTTCATGCAAAAAACCCACACACACCACGCTCTCTCACTTTAAATACTTTGTTTCTTCATTATGACATTCTGAAATGTTGTGCAATGTAATTTGGGAGTGTACATATACCTGAATGGCTGAGAGATGTAAGAAATGTTTTTTTTAGCTTTGTTGACTCAAGAGAAAACTGATGGAAGAGGATCAAGCCTAAGGTCTGACATGAGGTGATTCATTCTCCCTTGTGAATATTGTTTACTCACGATGACATGTTGCTGACGGTCACCGTAAACCCGTAAACCATTATTGATATTGATCACCATTCAACTTCATTGTGCTCATAAAAAATTTCCTTTTTATGGGGAGAAGTCAGGAGATGCATATTAGAAAAGTGGAAGTATGGTTGATGATTGTAGGCAACCCACACACGGCGAGTAGAATGCTTGCAAATGTGCTAGTTTCAATTATGAATGACCAAATGGTAAAAACCTTCCAATAATGCATGGTTTCCTATCCCGAAGATCGTAGAGGTAGTGTGGTATATACGAGAGTTCAATCCAATACCGGCAACCCATGACTATGTATTCAGAGAGAAGGCTTTTGTTTCATGTGAACGCAACGCAGAATTCGATTAATAGAGAGAGATAATGTCATGACTTGTCAAAAGCCTTGGGGCCCCTGTGGCTTTCTAATGAGCGCAAACAGTTCCTTTGTTGTATCAGTTTCTACTTATCTTAATTAACCGAGAATTGGACGGACAATCCGTAAAATGAATGAATGAAGCTACAACGGGAAAACTTTGCATATGTCTAACTTTTGTCTAGTTAGGAATATAACTAGACACCGAAGAAACTATTATTCAAGTACGGGTTCTATGATGATTCAATATCAAACTGCGTGATAAAAATTATCAAAAGTATATTAAATCTACGAACACACATGTGGATTTGCTTTTAGATTCAATGTACAAATGAATGATACCATTCTAAAACAATTCAATCTTTGAAAAATGTATACTTATAACTCCCCTCGAGAAGAATAAAATTAACAACAGAAGCAGTCAAATTTCTTCAAAAGCAGATAACTATCTGCATTTATTCTGTTCGTAACAAAATAAAAATTTACGAATCTGCAACAGTGACTTCGGCCTCGACTCCGGGTTCCAGGCTCACTGAAGTCTGTAATGAAAATCAAAGGTTTCATGTATTGAGTACCACAGCTCAACATCAGTTAGGGCAACAAAACAATTATCATTTACTACATATTACTCCCACCACCCCGTCAACAAACAAGAATCAATACTTACAATATAAAAAAATCACCATTAAAACCTTCAAGTTCAATCAAGTAAGTTTCCTACAATGAGCTCGAAAGTTTTGACGTAAGTCTAACAATTAAACTACCTTTTTCGAGAGACTTGACATTTCTCGAAGTCAGCGTTATCCTGATCCTGTGAATCGTTTGAGCCTCAGGGGCTGGCTTTCCAGTGTCAGAAAGTTTTGACGTGTAAATAAGTCTAACAATTAAACTACCTTTTTCGAGAGACTTGACATTTCTCGAAGTCAGCGTTATCCTGATCCTGTGAATCGTTTGAGCCTCAGGGGCTGGCTTTCCAGTGTCCTTGTTGTACGACTAAAACCCGAGTAAATGAACACAATCAAGTTACATACATTGTTGCATTTAACTGTCCAAACGAACACATATTCCAGCACCACTCCAGAGCAGAAAATTGTTTAATTTTGTATAATTAAATATTGCAAGCTTACCATGTTGACCTGGTCGAGATAGTTGTAAAACAACCAGCGCTGAACCAGTTAAAACTTTGACGGAATTAAGTAATTAGTGAGAAACACCTTTTGAACACCTTTCCCTTCAGATTGCGAATGAATTTTAGGTGGCAGCTTCCATTGAAACATCACAGCTAAGAGCATGCACTCCGGCCAATTTGAATGTTCCGCCATTCTGCTCACTCAGTGACTGCAGTAGAATACATTACGTGCGATTTTTCCTAACTGTTAAATTGATGTGGTATGAAAATGATTATAATTGTGATGGAATAATTTTAATTGATAATGTTACTAATTGAAGTATTATGTAGTATAACAAACTTGGCAGTAAAGTGGTTGGGTTACTCCCGTTGGCTCATTATCTCTGATTCAAATTCGACCTTTTTTACGCATTTTATTAATTTAGCTGGAATAATTTTTCCATTATGATAGCGCGTGGTATATGAAAATGCTTTCATTGCTTTCTCCAAGTATTTTACGCTAAATAAACTACATAATCTGGGAACAACTAAGTTCTTCAGTCTATAAGTGCGGGTGAAAGCATACAGAAAAATATAACGAAAATCCCTGACCTGTCATACTGTGTCTTACCGTAATATTACAGCAGTGTAGCAAGACAGATTTTATGTCCATGCACACTCGACATCATCGAGAATCGAGAGTAGAAATACTCTGGACACATCACAAACATGTGGGAAACTTGCTTTCATATCAAAACAACATTATTCGTCCATATATCACACCCAGAGAGATAAAAGTTTTGTTAAATATGTCAGCGAAGACTAGGCGTAACAAATTTTACACGAGCAAACAATAGTTAACGTTACATGACTGTATACGGTTTGCATGTGAGATAATCGCTCAATTACAAAAAAAATCCAATGTACCTGCGTATATAAGTAATCAGAGTTGTGACATGATAAAATGATGCTTTAAAAACAATTAGTTATATAATTAACTATTCCACAAAACATCCAATCTCACTTATCCACTCCGTCTCAAATCTAACGTCTATATGACTACTATACTCGCATCCGGATCAATAGTTTAGATGAAAAGGTTGTGATTGAGAGATTTCCACGAATTTCGTTATCATGTAAGAATTCCCAACTCTAAACTGTGAAATGGTGTAAGCCGTGAACGATTAGAGTGACTTCAATGATTACGCATTACGCACTTAGCGAACGTTGTATGCAAAATATACTATGAATCGCTGGGCGGACTACGGGTGACATTTGTCGTCATTCTGACAAAGGTGGTGTAACGGTTTTAACATTGCAGTATCTCCAAAGATTTGATAGACATTTGGTGCTTGTTCAAGCCAGCAACTTGGTGCACGGTGAATATATTTTGGCGATTCTAAAAACGCCCAAAGTCTTTGATAACTTGATCTAGTCAGAGTAAATTTAATGGTGCCACACATCGCTTTCGACAATGGGAGCTGCTCTCTCATCGTGTAAGGTGTGCTTCGGAGGGGAGCCAACTCAGGAGGAAGGCTATGCCACAATTCGAGGGCAAAACACTGCGGTTATCACTCCAGATCCGGTAAGCTTCGAATGTTTTTAATTGCACTCATATTAAATTTTGCGAGATGAAACATTCAATTTGATGAAAACCTTTTTGCCTTGTGAATGATATGTAACAGGAAGAGCGGAGACGACAACTGGCGGAGGCGGCGGAGAAGCGTCTTCAAAATCAGGAGCACAGAGGAATTAAAAATCTCGACTCAGTTCGTCGTCAGCAACAGAGAAAGGAGGAGATGGAGCGGAAGGAAGAGGAGCTGGCCAGACAGGGTCAAACTGGTGAACCTGCCCTTAGGGTAAGATAAACTTTTTAGTATGACATCGTGTAAAAAGTCACATAATAAACTTTTGACGAGTAAATTAAATAGTTTTGGATTCAATTTTTTTCCTAGTGGCAAATGTCGTAAAAGTAAGAGGTTCCTCCGACGAGAGAAAATGAACGAGCCACCCACCAGAATAAGATTATGATATCAATGCTCCAATGGAATTTAATACTATTTTTGTCATTCATCGCACCTTCTCACTCTGACAATGAACCTCGACAAAATCACGTTTATCTCGTGCTTGCAGCACCACCACATAGTTAAGTGAACCCGATGAAGTTTTAAAGTTGTTCAAAAATGGTTACAATAAACGCTACTATGTATTACAAACGCGCAAATTTGTATATCTATGTACATGTATGATTATTGTGTGGATTTATGATTTAGAGTAATATCGTATGTAACTTGGCTGCTTGGAGAAAAGTACTGATAATGTAACCGCGTTAATTAAGTCGTATTTTTCTCGGCACTGTGTTCGAAACTAGTTAAACGCGCAGATATTTATTATAGTCGATATTCTTGTACTGTACAGCTTTCTCTCATCAAGTCACCGTAGGACATACCAGTAATTTTTGCGAGCGGAATGCCTCATAGGTAATGAGCTCAGCCATTTCCGAAAAGTCACTAACCCAACACAGAGCAGGATGAGTGCAGCACCTAAGATACTGTAAATACGATACCACCATGACATAGCGTAAGGGTAGATTTCAGGTACAAGTGGTACAACACGTCGACTTTTATATATAACCTGAATTTATCTGGAACATGGTCAAGGAACAAATACTGGAGAACAAAGGACATGATGGTGTCACACGTGCCGACAATCACAACTGAACCGGCCTGCTCGTACTTCATCGCCAGTGTGATCGCAGTTTGTGAGAAGAAGGTGGCCACTGCAAGGCAGACAATGAGGGCCCACTCTTCCATATCCCTCGGAACATCGAACCTGTCGACGGCAGCGGAGCATGTAATGGACAGAATGGTGCCCCAAAAGCCAAACGCCAGCGTGACAACGGCGACATGGACTCCTCTCAGATAGCGGAGGACGACCATGGACAAGGTCGCGGCCAGCATAGACAACGTAGCAAAGCCTGTACCCATCTGCATAATAAATGCAGAATTAAAATTCTACAAATCTTCAAGCTTGGCCAGGATGATTCTTGGTTTACCAAAGTGTCCGTGTCAAATCCACTTTCTCCAGTGAGAATCGGAGGTTTCGAGATAACCCCTACACCAACAATGGCGACGAAAGACACGGCCACTGGGAAGATTCCACAAGGCTCTCCCAGGAAAATATGAGCAACGTATGTGACAAAGACTGGCCTGCAAGACAAAATGATCTTTGCGTCTGCAAGGGGCATCAGTTGAATCGCATAAAAGTAGAGGTACAGCCCAAAGCAACCGATGACAGCGCGCACCTTGTAAGACATAATTACGCTCATTTAATTAACGATAATTGAATAATCTCATATAACTGACTCAGTTCTGTTTTTACAATTGTGAACCCAAACTTCTTCAGCTTATCTTTGTCCGCCACTGGCCAAACAGTGTGAAAGACATTCTCCTTTCGAACGAATCTGTAATACAGCACGATGACCAAGGCAGGAAGAAGAATTCCTTGGAATCTGTAGGTGGCCAAGCTGAAAGCATGGAAGCCTTTCATACGCTTCACTATTACTCCTCCGAAGGTGCTCGCCAGGCCTGACGCCAAACTGAGCAAGATTCCCCAATAGTTTCTGCACCATAGTTTTCCACCTTTGCTGGTCGTATCATTCCTGTTACAATTTTGACAAGGAGGCGACGCGGTGACGACTTTCAGCGCGGCAGCTTTCGAGCTCGGAGCGAGAGAGACGGTCAAATTGTCGAAGATGCGGACAGTCTTCTCGTCATCGCTGTTTCGAGGAGGCACAGACTCATCACAGTTAATGCACTTCACACGGGCTATCACTGGAGGCGACGTTGGAGGTATGAGATGAGACGACTCAGTGTCAGGAGTGTTTCGTGATTGTTGGGGAGATATTTGGAGTCTTGGTTCTGAGCTCGAGTCCATTGTGTAGGTATGTATGAATGATTACAATGTGTGTGGGTTGTTGCTCCCAACCTTCTGTATGCAATATACCGTGCTAAAAATAGAGCTTCCAGGATAAAAAAATCTGCGAACTCTTGTTGGTATGTGGTAGATTCAAGGGTTTCACTTTCAGGATTTTTGGGCTTTCTTGCGCTGTGCATGACTGATGCTTCAAAAGCAACTGAGATTCACAATAAGAACCTCAAACAAACAACTGACATGAGAAATACTGGACACGTATTATGATAAGTCATAGTTGCACTTTTTAAAAGCAAAAAGCGAGAGTGGTAATATGTACAGATTAGAGGGTGACTGATAAAGGCAAGATTTAATGTTTGTCCATTCATTGGGAATGTGCTGTGGTTCATCATTTGAAATGGAAATGTTCTTATCTTTCATTAACTTACAATCCTGCAATCCATTTTTATCACTTTAAAAGTCCTTTCAATTCATACACCCCACAAAGCAATCTTTATGGACTCAATTTCATGACAATCTTTTTATAAGCAAAATTACCTACCTTTATAATCGTCTCTTAGATTTCCCCCATGCACGGGTT
Source organism: Alloscopus bannaensis (assembly GCA_027743745.1). Taxonomy (NCBI): domain Eukaryota; kingdom Metazoa; phylum Arthropoda; class Collembola; order Entomobryomorpha; family Entomobryidae; genus Alloscopus; species Alloscopus bannaensis. Next base: position 13,298 of record JAHZMW010000130.1, read on the forward strand.
TGCGAGATTATAGTTTGGGTTCTGGAGTGAAAATCAAAACTTAATCCAAACCATGCTTTTTAGAATGTTTGTTGAAAAGATTGTCATTAGGATACATGCATGATCAGTCGGTCTGTTTATCTGTCCAGGCATTCGTACAATAACTAAAAGCGAATAAACTCATTCTTTGAAAATTAACGAGAGCCAGCAAAAGCCTGATAAAGTGCATTAGTTAAATTTATAATGATTCTAAACTAAGGAAACCTATAGCCTTTTCGGGGTCAAATTTAGGGTAATTTTTTCCATACTTACCCATACCAAGTGATACATCAAATGAAAGCTACTCACACAAGTGTGAGTTTAGATCACGACAATGACAACTTTTTAGATTTAGGAACCACATACACTCGAGAATCGGCTCGAACTAGAACTGTGAGTCCTGCGCCGAGAGTTTTTATAATGACAAAACATTTAGAGCGATGAACTCTGCTTGGTCATAGAAACATGGAAGAAAATTGCTGTCCGCTGTAACCTTAATCGTAGAAGTATAATTTTATGGTGGTATTTATCATTACGTTTTCTTGAATATAGGTCGAATTTTAAACGAATACTAACGGCTCCGTAAGTATAAGTACATACTTAAGGCCCTATCTCGATACACAACTAGGTGCAACATAGTACGTACTTATACTTAAATCACCTTTAGCATCGGTTTCCTCAGTTCTTCAAAACGAATTGAACATTCTTTAGACAAGTTTGCCAAACCTCAAACTTTACACTCCTTTCGTCATACTTTCGAAATATATTATTTTTGTAACGTATTGCATAAATATAAATTAATGTAATGTAAAGTGTATATATAATTATACACAATAGGAATTATAAAATTATATATAGAAAGTTTAATAACTGCATAATCATTACAGCAAAATTTACAAAAAACGCAATTGAGGGTTTATATATGGCCGTTTATATATGGCCTTTTATAGCTATTGATTAGGAATTCAGCTGATGCTTTATAAAATATTGCGTGTGATTAGTTATGTAATTTTATTGACGTGGTGTCGACGTGTAGCGGGGATTAAAACTGGTGTTCCCAAACGTGCTGCTTTGGTTTTGCAACTGAGACGCACTGAATAATCACAAATAATGTTAGTACTTACCTTAATGCTAGTTGTCATATAAGATTGTAAATGTCATCGTAACGTTACTTGTAAACAAGCTTACAGAGTGGCTGAAAAGCGTGTCTCCATTAGCACGTTATATCTCCCTCGAGATGTAAAAAAGTCCATTTGGGTCGAACCTCCAGGTGATGTTTGGATGATTCGGCTGGGCCCATACGTGGAAATGTTCCGCATTGTGCTGGAAGTCACGTTGTTAGTTGTCTAAGTAGAACAATCAAAAGTAATGTTTGATAAGCACTTATTTGCATTCACTTTTGAAAATGAAAAAACTCGAATCATTGTTTGAAACGAGAATTTTCGTGTTTCAAAAATAAAAAAAAATGTTGGGCTCACCTGTCGTTGCAGAGTATAAGTCTGGTTTAATCCAGGTTTATTTTCACTGAAGGAGTCACTGGACATTTTACTTTTGTGTGTAAGGGCCCTTTAATTGGAATGTGGTTGGAATGTTGGAAATTTTAAAAAAAGTTTTAGAAAAGCAACGATGATGATTTACTTGAGTAATATTTTACACTGCAAATACAGTAAAATGCATTGAAAGAATAAGTCAATTTAGATATCGTCCAAACAATGTTGCTGATATTGCATTTTTTCGAGCATACTGCTTGCAAATTTTTGCAAGCAAAGCATGGTGCAGCAAAAACTCCGCGAAACTACATTAAAACCCAACCTTTTTAACAATTGTAAGCATTGCTTTCTCATAGTGCATTTCGCTAATCGTTTTTGGACAATAATTCAGCTACATTTATAACAGCGCATCAACTGACGTGGCATGTGTTGAACAAAAACCCCTACAAATTTTGGGCTACTAAGCATTGTGATAATAGATATAGGAAGTAATAGATAACTGACCACGAGATTTATGAATAGGCAGCGCGTGATT